>JAKTUT010000011.1:199233-283655 GCA_030556845.1 Sugiyamaella floridensis | reverse complement strand
CCCCCCACCACACACACCCCCTCCTTGCACTTTGCGATCCCCTATATAAATACTGGCTTTCATCCTGCCTGTTGCAGCATCAACTATCAACATCATGACTGCTACTCCTCAGAACGAGTATCCGGCCTATGAGCAGGATGGTGAGCTGTCCGACACCAAATACGAGCTCGATGCTTCGCCAGCTGGATCATTGGCTGCTACGAAGGCCCAACGCTGGGGATCCATCTTCTCCATCATCTGTGCTGGTTTCGCTCTTATCTCTGATGGTTACCAGAACAACTTGATGACCATGTCCAACTTGCTGTTCACTGCCGAGTACCCCAAGGAATACACATCGACCATGAAGACTCGTGTTTCCAACGCTCTGCTTATCGGAGAGATCATGGGTCAGATTGTTATTGGACTCACTTGTGACTACATGGGTCGTAAGTGGGCCATCATCACCACCACTTTGTGCATTGTTATTGGAGGTATTCTAGCCACTGCTGCTCATGGAACCACCACCACTGGTATGTTCTGGATGATTGTCGTGTGCCGTGGAATCATTGGTTTTGGAACTGGTGGTGAGTACCCTGCCTCGTCGACGGCTGCTTCAGAGGCTGCCAATGAGACTGTCAAGCGCCGTGGTGGAGTGTTTGTGCTCGTGACAAACTTGCCTCTGTCTCTGGGTGGTCCGTTTGCCATTATTGTCTTCCTCATTGTGTGGTCTGCTGCTGGCGGCGCCAAGCACTACTCCACCATCTGGCGTGTATGTTTTGGAATTGGATGCATCTGGCCGCTCAGTGTTTTCTACTTCCGTCTGCGTATGGCCACCTCCAAGCTGTACAAGAAGGGCGCTATCAAGCGTCGTGTTCCCTACCGTCTTGTTGTCAAGTACTATTGGAAACGCCTTATTGGAACCTGCGGTGCTTGGTTCTTCTACGACTTTGTCACTTTCCCCAATGGTATTTTCTCGGGTACCATTATTTCGGCCGTTGTATCTGATTCCTCGGATATCCGCCGTGTAGGAGAGTGGAATCTGCTGCTCGGAATCATTGCCGTTCCTGGATGTTTCGTGGGTGCTTACTTGTGTGACCGCATTGGCCGTAAGTACACCATGATGATTGGATTCTCCGGTTATCTTGTGTTTGGTCTTATTATTGGATGCGCTTTCCCCAAGATCTCCAAGATTGTACCTCTGTTCATCATCTTCTACGGTTTGATGAACTCGTTTGGTAATCTAGGGCCCGGTAACATGCTGGGTCTTGTTTCCAGTGAGAGTTATGCTACTGGTGTGCGTGGAACCTGTTATGGTCTATCGGCTGCAGTTGGAAAGGCCGGTGCTGCCATTGGTACTCAGGTGTTCACCCCCATTCAGACCCACATTGGTCAGCGCTGGACCTTCATTATTGCAGCCATTATTGGCCTGCTTGGAATCACCATCACCTACTTGTGTATTCCTCACCTCAAGGATGAGGATCTTTCTCAAGAAGATGCCAAGTTTGCCGCTTACCTACGTGCCAATGGCTGGGACGGTCACATTGGTGAGTCCAACACTGAGCCTGAGGACGTGGAGCAGATTTACGTTGAAACCAAGTAAACCTGACTGCTATTTTGGCTTCACGTTTTTTGAAAAAAGTATAACAGTTGATTATTAGTTTTAATTTTAATGATAATTTGTCTCGGCGTTTTTTAATGCCTTCATAATTCATATCTCATTAAGTGTGTTACTGCTTCACCATGCCAGGTCCTCTTCGCGTATAGAGACTAGTCAATATCCAAGCTTCGCCAGGGAATGAATTCAGAGTCTCCAACACGACGCAGCAGCACATTGTCATCAAAGTAATCGTATGCGATCCAACCTTTGATCTCTTCTATTGAATGCGGTCCATGAACATCGTCGTCTGAATTCCATTTGAATTCCCAGGTCGAGTTCGATGCTGGCTGAGGGCTTCGTGATCGTTTGCGCTTGAGATTGTGATATGGCTCACCAGTCGTCTGTTGAAACTTACGCGAAAGTTGCTCGCGGCTCTGTTCATAGATGTCCGCTATACTGTAATCCTCCATCAATCGTGAACAAGCCTCGGTAATGGTTTCAATACTGGCTTTGCGGGTCGTTTCAGCTGCCTGGGTCTCAGGATCCATGGCAATGCCCTTTTTAATCTTTGGCTTTTGACCATTGAGTCGTTGAAGAGCATCGAGTGGTGTCTCACTAACTTCAAGTTCTTCAATAATCTTGCCCAATAGATCGGATTCAGCAATGACTTTGCGTCCATCTTCATCTTCTTGGCGCTGCCGGTACAAATGTGCTCGACGAGCAGCCTTCATATCATGTTTCGTCAGCCCGTCTAACCATTGATCCTGATGAAGACTTGAATCGGCGGCATTTCGAATGAAATTGCCATCTTTGTCGAAATTTCCCTCTTCAAGGTCGTCCCGAAGGTGGAAAGCCTCGATTTTAGGCTCGGCCCGTTTGGCGTTCTTGATGCCCTTGGCCTCATCTCGAGGCTCAGCGTTGACAAAGTAGTCAATGTCAACATTGGCTTCATTAACATCATCTTCCTCATCATCATCGTCGTCGTCGTCATCATCGTTCTCGTCGTCTCCCTCGGCATCCATGTTATCTCTCACGTCGAGAAGTCCTTCGTTTTCAAATCGATCCATATCCATAAACTCGGCCGTCTTCTTGGCCTGTTTCCGCTTGATCTCTTCATTCTCAACCTCGGGTGCTTCTGTGTGGTCTCCAAACATGTCATCTTCACTGTCTTCAGCTTTTTGTCTCTTTATGCCATCTAGAAGCCGCCGCGTTTTGCCATCATCTGACGAATCCGAATCAAAGTCTAGTTTCACGCCATGTTTCCGCGCTCGAGGTCCAGACCCTTCAATGTCCTGTTGCAGTAAAACCTCTTCACCATCGAGATCCTCATCTTCAGCCTGTGCCAGCTGTAAAGGATTGCGCTTGTCGAACCTGGCAGTGCGATTCGAACCGTGCAAATCTGCCATTGCTCAACGTTTGTTACATGAGAGTGTGGATCAACTCGCTGTATACTGCCAGGGTACGGGTCAACGCATCTCGGCTTATTAAGGACGGAGAATCCCCCCCTGAATCAAACCTTTACCTTTCTTTCATCTTGTACTTGTCACAATGGCAGAAAGTGCCGATATTCTTGATTCGGTACTGAATCTAGAAGAGCAGTATGTGTTTGTTTCCGTTCCACTGGCTATCCGCTAACCGCTAACAAGATTTTATGACGAGGGCTTTGAAGAAGGTGCCCGAGACGGCAAAGACGCTGGATTCATCGAGGGTCGACAGTTTGGCATCCAGACTGGTTTCCAACGATACCTAAGCATTGGAATCTTACAAGGACGTCTAGACTGTTGGAAATCCGGTTCTCCAGATGAGAAACTTGACAAGCATATAAGTTCTCTCGAAACCTACCTGACTAATCTACCAATGTCCAACTCGGACGAGAGTGTCGAAAAGGTTACCAAAACCCTCAAACAGGCTAAAGGAAAAGCCAAACTCATCATGTCTCTGTCAAAAGACTCCAACACACTTGATTTGTGCGACAACCAACTCAATCTCAAGCATACAGAGGAGGCAATCGAAGACGCCATTTAAACCCCATCATCGATATCGTACTTCATTTTCTAGATTACTAGATGCTCATCAACAACAGCACGAGCCAGTCGCGCGTTGCCTGAAAGCGTATAAACAAGGTGCAGATTGTACGCAGCTTCGGCCTTGAAGTCGTGATCTGCTGATACACCGTCGATACTCAACACGCGGTTGTAGTATTCAACTGCAAAGCTCGTCAGTCCCAGCATATGGAACGCTCGGCCCAGATTATAGCCTGCTTCCTGGGCTTCAGTGGGACCAACCTTACTCCTACTGTCGTAATACTCCAAAAGATAACTGAACCCCTGAACAATCTGCAAGTGTCGGTTTGTGGTTTGTCGTTGTAAAGCCCGATGTACGTGGGTTATGCCAATTGTCAATAGGATCATCGGATCCTTGGGCGCAACAGAGTATGCCTGCATCAGATAGTTGAGAGACGGCACATAGCTCTTGCCCAATAACATTACATGTCCGTAGAGAACAAGAAGCAGCGGGTTCGCCTTGTCTAGGTTCAACGATGTATCCAGCACCTTGGCAGCTCCCGTCACTGGCTTCTTGTGGACCAGAGAGTCGATGGCTTTGACTTGTCGTAGAAAGAACTTTTGGTTCTGGTTGGAGTTGTACATCTCACAAGCAGCAGATCCCGAACACAGCACTGTGCCGTACAGCCGATATAGATCGTTATAGAACTGCTGTGAGTTCATAGACCAACGAATAACTTCGTTGGCGGTCTTGACATCGTTGGTGATAAACGCGCAAGACAAATAAACAAGGCTAATAGCTCGATCACGGCTAGCATCCAGGTGGAAGACGTTAGCATTCCGAGCGGATGCTAAAATCTCAAACGCAGCGTCGCCTGATTCGTAACGTGCCTTCAGTAACGCACACTTCAAGAAGATATCTAGCCAAGTATCGAAATCTATCTCACGGAACGTCAAAGCCATCTCATTGGCGGCTCCGGTGCCATCTTCAAGTTGCTGCTCACTGATTCTCGTTGACAATCGTTCCAGACGATCATCGATTGTGTCGAGCTTATGCGTGCCGTAATCCGAGTATATCTTGTTACGATCGCTCGGGAACAGCTTCTTGTTGGCTCGAAAGGTGTTAATCAGTGCCATTGCGTTACGCATCCACTCGGAAATAGTGGCCGGGTTGCCTGATTCAACTCCAGCTTCGTATCGTTTCAGCTGGAGTAGTCGTTCTTTAGCAATAATAGCTGCCTCACGCTCTCGCTCCGCACGCTGCGCTGGAGTCGGCCGCTTCCGCTTACCATACTGCTGCTTGGCTGAGTCCTGATCACTAGGAATGAACTCAGCGCTCGTGCCTTCAAAGACAAGGTGTCGATGGGGTTGAATGTGATTCTCGGCAGATCGTTGACGAAGCCGGTTCACATGTTCAATAATACTCGTTGCTTCCTGGATCCGGTCAGTGGCACCATACACCTCAGCAAGAGCCACGAGGGCTTCAATATGATCGGGTACTTGGTCTAGAATACCCGAGTAGAGACGAACAGCATAGTCGGTCTTGCCCGTGTGAAATAAGCACTTGGCAATATCAAGTTGCAGTTCCAGTGAGTTGTGCTGTGGTTAGTAAAGGAGCAAGAGGGAGGGCAAAAGAAAGATTGACATACCTCTTCCAGCTGTTCAAGAGCCTGTAATAGATCAAGTGCATCCGCATAGAGCCCATGAGCTAGTAATGCTTTTCCAACAGATTGGTATAGGTCAGCATGACTGTCAGCATTAAATGTTTTGAGATACCCGACGTGAATAAGCACTTCACTGAAATCTTTGTCGACCTGGAGGCGACACAGCAGTAATCTTACTCGAAGATCGATTTTCAGTTCGTAGCTAGCTGCAGGCGGCTTGTCGCGTTTCATCAAGTACCTCTTGTTTTTCAGTCTACGATCGTCGAACTCAGAATCGTCTCGTAAGTCATCCCACCATGTCTCATCTGCACGGTCCTCGAGCCATCGTGTAACTTCCTTTATAGTGCGGATGGCCTTGTTGTAGGCAGAGTGATTGTAGTATAGCTCTGCTAGAGCATTGAGATCCTGGTAGTCAAAGGGGGTCTCTGGAGGCTCTTCATCAGGCCCTGTATGCATATTACGGTCCAGTATATCCTCGTACATCATGATGGCTTCTTTGCGTCGGCCCAGACGTTCCAAAACACTGGCGATCTCAAACATCAGAGCAGAGCGTTCCTGGTACGAGAGCACCGAGAAATGTGTTGAACGAACGCGCTGAAACAAGTCCAAAGCTTTTGAATTCTTGTCAATCTGTTCATACAGACGAGCACGCTGTAGAGCAATGTGATACTGGGACCGATCCAGTTTGTAGGCTTGGCCAAGGAATGCAATGGCTTGCTCTACTAGACCCAGTTGCTCGCTAAGTTCAGCGATTTCAAGCCAGTTGTCGATGTTCTTCTTGTTCAGGTGTGTAGCAGCAATTTTGGCAGCTAGGCACTTGTGTGGATCCGTATCCTTGTATATATCAGCCAGCAGCAGATAGGCCATGACAGCATTGGAGTCTGCAGCAATGACCTCCTCGATCATACTGATAGCGAGACGCATGTTTTGCTCGACGTCTTCGCCTTGTAAAGCAGCACTGTATGCTCTCGTGGCTTCATTCAACAGGTTCTGGACCTCGAGTGACAATTCGTGCTCTCCAGCAGCCACGCGGCCGCGTCCCCGCTTCCTGCTCTGAGTACCTCCATTCATGAGATCCGAGTACCATTCTTCCCAATTGTCATCGTTTTCGGACTCGGACTCACTAAACAGGTCACGCAGGTCTTCGGGTTCATCCATAGGGTCCAGCAGCGCTGGATCCACGCCGTCATCGCGCGGCATTTGTATGTTTTGGGCACGCTTTAAGTCGGTGAAGCGCAAGAGTTGGACATGGTGATGCTGATGTTAGGGACTTCCCCTGAAATAGCCCCAATTCCATTAGAAATAACTTGACATCCCGCAACCACCAGGCAGTTTAGACGCCACAGTACAAATGGTAGGTTTTATTTGTGTAATTTGAGGTTGGCTCAAAGATATTTCAGTATTCTGGCCAGTAATGCACTGGTTCATTGTTGTGTTGTAGTGGCAACATCTATTATGTTCTGTTGTGGTCCCCTTCTAACTGAAGTTCCCCAGCTTTAGTAGCGGATTGGGCAACTGGGGCGTCCCAGCGACGCCTGCCAAGTTCCAGCAATACTTCCGAAGCTATCCAGTCACTATGATGCCTGGTAAAGAGCGTGATAATGTCAATTACGGTGGTAAGATTGTGCTCCCCCCCTCGACATTGAACAAGCTGAGTATGCTTCACGTCACATACCCCATGCTGTTTGAGATCACCAGTGAAGACACACAGAAGTCAACCCAGGCCGGAGTTCTCGAGTTTATTGCTGAGGAGGGTCGTGTATATCTACCCCAGTGGATGATGCAGACACTCAACCTCAGTGCAGGCTCGCTCGTTCAAATCGGCTCTATCGACCTTCCTCGCGGAAGCTTTGTGCGTATTGAACCCCAGTCAACAGACTTTCTCGACATTTACGACCCTAAAGCAGTTTTGGAAAACGCCCTAAATAATTTCAGCACGCTGACGGTGAACGACATCTTTCAAATCTCCTACAACAATCGCATCTACGCCATCAAGGTCCTCGAGGTAAAGCCCGATAACGATCATCACAGTGTCTGTGTTGTCGAGACCGATCTCGAAGTCGACTTTGCCCCGCCTGTCGGCTATATTGAACCTTCTCCAGCATCTTCAGCGGCCACTCGGTCTGCCACGGCTTCACGAACTGGTACACCGGCGCCTGGAACCTCCAAGGGCGCAATGGCAGCGTCCATTGGCTACGAAGCTATGATCCGCAACGCAAAGACCAAAGCACAGAACCCTTACTCGGGTGCTAGCCAACGATTGTCTGGCAAGGTTGTCAAGGCTCCTTCAACACCTGCCACACCCACTGCTGCCGAGAATGACGAGAACCTAAATGAGCTACTCGACGTTTCCGCACCACCCCTAACTCTACCTTTTGGACAGCTCTTCTTTGGATATCCATACACTCCACTCAAACACGTGGATCAGGAGAAAGATCTTGAGAAGGATGAAGCATCCGGCACACCTATTCATTTCCAAGGAGCAGGCCAATCCCTACGACAGAACCGCAAGCGGAAACAGCAGGGTACGATTCAAGGCTCACCAGAGATCATAGAGATTGATTAAGTAGAGATGCTAATGTGATAAATGCTAATAGATAATAGTCGTCGTTAAAATGTTGTCCGTGTGGTGTTAGGTATTGTCCATAGTTCCACGTCGCTTGGAGATTGTGTACCGTCGGCTGCTAACTCTTCTCAACGAAGTAGGTAGCTGATCCTCAGTACTCGTGGATTCGCTCGTCAAGTTGTATAGTGGGTCCTCGTCAACTTGTGTGAGTGATCTCGAAAGGCCATAGCTCGTGGTGTTGGCCTCAGGAAGATTAGTTGGATGGGCAAGCGAGTACCTGCGCATTCGAAGTGGTTCGATTTCCACAGTGTCGTTTTCAGCTTCTACTTCACTGCCAGATTCGTGGTACTCTGTACTGATATCGCAATCCAGCTCTCGGCTCAGAAACCCGTGCTGGAAGCCATGCGTGCCAACCAGAGTCTTGGTTAAAGATACAAGCTCCTCAACGTACTCGATGATCTCTTCTAGCCCTGACGCAGACGCAGACCAACTGAGAAACGTTTGTCTCACCATGGATGTTCTTTGGAATCCTGCGTTTGCGGCAGTCAACGGCGTTATCTCAAGATCAAATTCCTCATGCATCGAATTCGCTCTTGACACCTGGCGTGAGCTCGGTGCACTGTCCTGCTCGGTTGCGAGAACCTCACGAACCTTGTTGACCAGCCGAAGATGAGCTATTCGCGGACTAGGTAGGAACTGAGGCATTGGCACCTTTTGCTGGAGGGCAATCTCAACAGCCCTGAACGTTGATGAAAGAGATCCATATATATCTCGACGATACGGATATACAAAGGGCTGTGTTAGAGTGATGTAAGATGTCTGGAGCAACTTACCAAAAGTTCATCCATGACAGCAGAGCCATACTGCTCTCGTAGAAAGGAAATGTTCTGAAACTTATCCACAATTTGGTGCAGCACAAAGATTATCTCAGCATATATGGGATCAAGCGTGCTAAAGGGTCCTTTGAGACGTGGCTCCTGCCTTGCAAGCCTCCGGAAATCATCCGCATGTCGCAATGCGCGGTTCGCTTTCTTCCAATCTTTGGATAGTTTCAGATACGCTTCGTGTCTCGTCGTGTACGATGGCACCTCCCCATTGACTCCGTGGGCAATTCCTCCAGCCATACTTTCGCATAATCGGGTAGTATAAACAAGCTGTGTAACAAGCTCCACGCGTGCCTTGACAGGGAAAAGCAGCACTTGTAGAATAGTTGCTGCTGCACCACCAACGAGCATTGTCATACATCGCTTGAGGAAGTTTTCAAAAATGGTTCCTGGTACTGTGGGGTATATCGTGGTGAGGTATACAAGTGTGCAGCTAACTATTCCGACCATCGCTGCCTTCGGATAGGGGGACACCTTCATGAAGTAGAAGCCTATCAAGATTGCAGGAGTGATGACAATACTTGCGACAACATAGCCTCCAGCACCACTCCAGCCAGCTTCATATGCAGCATATGACCAGGCAGAACCCAGAAAGACTCCAACCGTTCGGACAATTACGACTTCAACAGTACCACCTATCGACGACTCAAGAACAAGGTGAGCAACGAATCCGACCCAGTTTCCTCGAATATCAATATACCAGTTTCGTAGGCTTGCCGAGAATGCAGGGAACGTTACAAGCATCAACAGCGTGACATACTTCAAAACGTACTTCACAACGCTCTGGTACGTCTCACAGAAATCCAGAAAATCAATGGCTTTCTCTCTTGTAGTATCCAGCAAAGTGTTATATGCTGCTCCTGATTGCTTTCTGCTTCGCGGTCTCGATTCGGTATCGGGTCGTTCAGAACTTCGCATACTGGCTAAATCAGTCTCCCTCTTTTCCTCATTACCTGAGCCAAAATACTTCCACAGAAGCTTGCGCGAACTAAGGGACGAGAACCAGATACGCTTACCACGCCATCCTCGTTGTTCTCGAGTCTTGCGAAGCTCGTAGATTGTGCGAGCAACTGCTAAAATGCTGATGAGGGTCTTGACACATTCACGGAAGTTGAGCAAGAAAGAAGAGAGCAGGAAATACTCGTCTCTAGGGAGTAAATCTATCTCTTTTCCATCAATATACGCTGCCTTTTCCAGCTGGCTGGCAACGGCTTTGTCAAATTCGACCATTGCTGCACTCACCATCCGCAGGCGCTCGTCGATATAGTGCAGTGATAATTGTGCATCAGGATAAGACACGCAGCCATCCGAAAGCTCAATGTCATCAGCAGAAACGTCAAAGCAGTGAGAAATTACCAGTTTCACACAGTCAAAGCCTTGTGATGTTGCAACATGAAGACTCTTGATAGGGCCGTCAACACTTTCAAGAAGAGTGCGCAAAACACGCTCATCGGCATGTGCAATCTCTCGATCCAAAGCAGAATGGTTATAGACCTTTTCATCTTCGGGGCTCATGCTTTTTCCCAGGAGCGAGAACTCTAGTTCACAAGCGCCAACAAGTGCAGATATAGGACTTAGTGCACTAACCATCTTTTTCAATATAGGCTTTAGGGCCTGTGGAGCAACGTACGAATACGAGACCTCAAAAGTGGCTTCGATAAGAGCATCTTTTGTCGATGCTATCTTTGTGCGGACATTACGGCGCTGGTTTTGGATTTTTAGAAGATCTGCTGTCGTTCCAGGAGTTCGGAAGAAGGACACAACGGCTGCCAGATGACATTGGAATTCGTCCATACTTGCTAGCATGGAAGTTCCTAGAAAAGAGGAACCAAACTCGGGCAGCACAAGTATATTAACACAAAACACAACAAAAAGTCCCAAAAGTAGAGGAGCAGCGTATTCCATGGCAAAAAGACTTATAGGAGCTGCCAACGTAGTGAGGAAGCCGAAATGCACGACTAGGAAGATCATAAATGCGAACAGAAACAATCGTGGAGACGAAGCTCTCAATGTACCCACAATTGTAAGCATTATGACTTCACAAACACACAAAAACCCCAGTGCTTTATCTTCTGAAGAATGGTTTTGGATAACCACTGCGAAATAGCGACCAAAACAACAGTAGGCTATACCTATACCAATAGCCCCACAACACAGTACCAAAGCCTCAAACATGTTACCGAAACGACGTCCAGCATCAACAGAAACAGCAGTAATGGGCATTAAAAACACGGCATTTCCAAGGTGTCGTGTCAAGGGACGGATCAAGGTAAGAACAAAGCAAATGACAGACGCGAGACAAGCTTTGAACCACTGTTTGCGCAAGTTGCGCGGGAATCCGTAAGGAAGTAGCAGCCTTTTAAGCGCATGACGCAAAGTATCTGTCCTTGACATTGCAGCATGTGATGGTGGACCGCCAAAATCCCCCGGACAGAGGGAGAATGCTGCGCTTGGTCCGTTTGATCAGAATCGTGGAGAGACTGTGGAGAAGCAGGGCTCGGGTAAACCGCGATGAGCCCGAGCCCTAGCTAGTATATCCGGGACAGACAGAAGGGCGATTAGTGCGTTATAGCCGAATATTCTTCTTGGCCGTGGCATCGCCTACTTCACCATTAAAACCAACATGTCAGCTGGTTCTGGTCGGTTGGACGAGTCGATCAACGCCGAAACAGACCTCTACGGTCTACTAGGAGTTAGTCCGGAGTCTTCAGAGTCGACCATCCGAAAAGCTTACCGAAAAGTAGCATTACGGTACCATCCAGACAAGAACCCATCTGAGGAAGCAAAGGCAAAGTTCCACTCTTTATCAATAGCTCTGGACACGCTTGTCACTGAGGAACTACGAAATGCATACGATGCACTGCGAAGAAGTCATTTGGAACAACAGCGACGACGCGATGAGCTCAACGCCCATCGAAGACATCTTCAGACTGAACTCGAAACTAGAGAGCGCGAAGCTGTGAGGGCGAGAGCGGAAGATTACGATAGAAAACGCAAGCTCGAGCTTCTCAGGATGGAAGGTCTTAAAAAACGACGCGTTCATGAGGAAAAGATGCAGAAACGCGGAGAATCTGCTGATTCGGGAATCAAAACATCTACCGATTCAAGGACCGTCAAGTTGAAGCTACGAAAAGGTGCTGGTCTGGCATCAGAAGAACTAAGTGCAGCTCTGAAGAAGATCATGGAGCGATTTGGCACTGTCGAAATGGTTGTCGTGGCTTCTAAAAAGGAGAAATTAAGCGCTTCAATTGTATATGCAGAAGCCTCGGAGGCCTCGTTGGCTAGCGAGCAGAATTATGAACAGCTGCGTCGCGAAAATCCACTGTACGGATTAGTATCGTCGGCTTCAGTGATTGGCGCTCGTTCTGCGCTGAGCACTGAAGAATACGCAAAACAGACGCTTGCTCGACTGAGAGCCATGAGCCAGATGTCATAACAGGCGGCAGTCTGACAAGTCTCGGTTTGACTGTTCTTTTTTTATTTGACCTGTTCGTCACAGCGTCAGGAACCACATAAGGATAAACTGGCACACAAAGCTGTGGAAAAACAGAAATTGGATCCGGCGCTGGCGTTGGCTAGAGTTGAAGGTGCTGGCAGCCCCTGAAGTACTGCTATCAGGCAGTAGGATATATCGGAGCGAGCGCAGCAGGAAGAACGAATTCGACGTGGCGGTGTACAGAAATACACCCCATTTGACCGTCGCATTGTCAACAAGTGAGGAAATGATCATTGTGAGTGTGACACCAATGAACTTGTATCCACTATAGGCCACAAAGTCGAGCAGCTTGGAACCGGCACTTAGCAGGTAGGTGCCAAACTTAATAATGAGAAGCTCGACAATCATGAATGCAATTGTCTTGGAAGCCACCAGGCCAAGTAACTCTGGGTGGAAAGCTCCATGTAAGCCTGCAAACACAGAAGTTAGTAGTACGTAGGTTGTGAATCCCATTGCCGGAATGTACATATCCGGGGCATTGATATCATCTCGAGCAGTTGCGTAGCCATCAACAACGCCCGACGACTCGGAGCGCACAAACTGGCGCGACCATGGCTTGTGTGTCCAGGGGAAAAGAACCAGCAGGATCTTGCGAAGTACATAAGAGTTGGATACCTGGAAGTAGTACTTTAGAGCCGAGATTGACACATACTGATTAATCTAGTGTTAGTAGAGTACGCGAGCACGGGCGTAGGATTATATGAAACCCAGAACACGCGGAACTTTAGTTCAGGGCTTTCGCAAGGTACGCCAGAGATAATACTCACATTCTTTCCAATGTACTCCTGGCCATAGTTAAGAGCATTACGACCAACCTCAATACCGATCTGCGCACTGGGATCACCGAGGAAGTTGGGATATCCAAAAGCGGGTTGAGCTCCCCCTGTGGGCTGTTGATACGCTGGATCGTAGTTGCCCGTCGACTGTGAGCCCTGAGGAACGTATGGATTGGCGCCACGCTGCGGTTGGTAGTCTGTAGGTGGCGGACTACGGAATGGTGGAATCGGATGCTGTGGCACCGGGTGATGCAATGGTGGAGAAGCTGGCGAGCCGACAAATTGTGACATGACGAGTAAACGTTGCAAAGGAGGAATAGTTGGTCCAACACGAATTAAGTGCCCGAGTGGTGACGGCCGGGTAAGACATATCGTTACGTGTAGAAGTGGATCAGAATCGACTTGGATTGTTGCGTGTGGGGGGGGGGGGTCTCAGTAAAACAGCAATCAACTAAGCGTAGACACGCCTAAACTGGTGCTAAATACTCCTTAGTTGTGGATTACTGGTTAGTGCAAGGCACAGCCGCCAATTAGACGGGGTTCTACAGTTCAGTTAGTTACCCTCAATACTAGTGGTTAACTTATACTTGACTAGGACTTGGTTCATTTCCGAAGAGCCTCAGAAGCCATCCGTCTATCTTCTACTTACACTGTCTACTAATATTACTTTCTTCTAGTTATTAGTTCTACACTCTGACGGCTACTTTGTCCGCTTACTGAAGGCACCTTGCGTGCACCTGCGGGTCCCTGCATGAGGATGCACGAGCCGTGAAGTAGTAGTTAAGGCCGAATAAAATGATGTTAGACATCCATTTCTCGCTTGAGTCGAGACATTACTGACTCTTCTTAATCGGAATTTGATCTCTGACCTCTTCTAACAAGTTGTCTCCGCTTCTCGATAACAATCTCTATTCTTCTATTACACTGTACTGTCACAAATCACGACTATCCCTCTCCAGAATGAACACTCTATAATCATTTTATTTCTTTAAGTGGCCACGTATCTGTGTCAATATGTTTTCACGTTCGTGTTTTCTTTACATCCAACGTCTTACTCGCGCGGCGGTCTCTAGTCCATGCCATATTCTTGTACAAGTTATGTACTATACATACAAGGCATACCAGTGTTTATATCTCCCCTGCTTTAAGTGTCTTGTTAAAGAAGCATTATTTAGTAGTCTCCAATACTCTAAACGAAAAAACTGCTCATTTATAACCACAGATACTATATCAATATGATACTGGACATTATGGACACTTACTGAATTACTGCAGCGCCAAGTTTCCAGAAGTCCATTTACCAATTATGTCAAGCGTCGCCGCCGGTTGGTCATGAGCTACAAGATGACCAGCCTTATAGACACGAGCAAACGTCAGCAAGTCGTGGTTCGTGACCTCTCCGACCTGCTGTCCGTTGAAAGTCAAGGGCAACTCAGTTGCATTATTGTACGCATCCTGGCCATTCCAGTGAAGAGACTGAGCTACTGCTCTGTTGCCAATCCAGTTGTAGGTACCGTCCAGATCGCCCGCTAGAATAAGTATAGGGACATTGGCGTTTAGTGCAATAGTCAGCGAGCCATCAACACTGCTGAGCTGCGCTCCTGATTCAGTAAAGGCATCACTGATGTTGCTGTTACAGGCAACAAAATCTGGTGTACGAGCACCAAGAGCTTGTTGGACTACTGGGATACTCAAGTATTCCGCATACCACGTATCCCATGGGTAGCAGTCTTGCGTCTCGTTGGAGCAGCCCTGCTCCAGGTTGAAATAGTTTCCAGGGATTTTGTTGATAATAACATCGTTGCAGTAGTCATTGACATCATCGCAATCTAGGTAACCAGCCTCACAACCATTGATTCGTTGAACACACAGAGGAGTATCAAGATCCATTTGCGCACATGTTTCATCTGATACCACCGGCGGGATACCTCCCTGGCCACAAAGCATCGGCTGGCAGTACTGATACTGCAAACCGGTATTAATGAGGCCATTCATAATAATCAGAGAGTCAAGGTCAAAACGGCGGTCCTCGTGGGACAAAATCTCGGCTCCAATGGCGCCGACAAAGTGGCCTGCGTCTGACATTCCAGCGACATGAAACTCCTGGTGCGAATACTCGGGGAATTCGGCAAAAAACGCATTTAAAAACTCGTATGTCTGGCTTCCAAGTTGCTTGAGGTTCGACACAGGAGAATTGACAATCGAGTAGCCCGTACCAGCAGGCTGATCGAGCCAAATGACATTGGCATTAGAGTTCCACGAGTATGGGTTATAGGTATGTGACATATCAGCCTGGATAATTCCAGGGCCATTGACCCACAAAAGGCCCTTCATTGACGAGCAGCCCGGACCACCGTTAAGAAAGAGAATGACAGGATCATTCTGTGGATCATTGCGTGACTCAAAGAACCAGTAGAAGAGGCTGTTCTGACCGTGGGATACGTCTACATAGCCGGCAAATTGGCGCACTTCAGGATCCCAGCCAAGATCCGACGTGTCCTTTGAAGAAACAGTTTTGATAGTCGCAGCAGCAGCAGCATTGACCACCGTTACACAACCGAATGCCAGAAGCAAAACACACGTGGATGGCAGTGATACAAGCATACTGTAACTGTCACACAGAACACAGACCTAGGTCACGAGGGACGTGGGCAGCATGGAGGCTTTATACTTATGAATCGTGCATTGTGTACAATGTGGCCTGATGCCATTGGCTTATTGAGCCGACAA
This sequence comes from Sugiyamaella floridensis, assembly GCA_030556845.1. NCBI lineage: Eukaryota > Fungi > Ascomycota > Dipodascomycetes > Dipodascales > Trichomonascaceae > Sugiyamaella > Sugiyamaella floridensis. The sequence goes on along the minus strand of JAKTUT010000011.1, from coordinate 267,960 downwards.
GGTTCAGTATGAGGCAGAGTTTGTCCCGGCTTTGAACTCACTTTGATGAAGCTTCGTCTTTTTTCAGGGTAGCGGTAACTGCGGCGCAGAGACGCGCGCTGACCCGTTTAGGAATAGTAATTTGGGCATATGCGCCAAAGCGCGTCCCGACGCGTCGGTCGTGATCCTCATTCACAGCTTCCTTTTCATCTCTTCTCTTCTTTGATCTCACGCTCATGTCTTCGTTCAATACGCGCTTCGTCAAGAAGCCCCGCGCAAAGACGGCTCTCAATGAATCGGCATTGGCTGTAGATGCTACGTCGATGGCGCGCCGCTTTGACGATGCCGCGACAATTGACCAACTCGACTCCGTCATGGGCTTTGATCGTTACGACTCGGGTCCGGCAAAGATTGGCTGGCTCGTCAATTTACACAGTGTAAGTATACATGTTAAACTTGTTGTGAGATTCAGCTACATGTCACTGTCCTTGTTTTTATCAAAACGGACACCTAACTCAAGACAACACTTCCATCACAAGACGTCCCTGGTGGCTTAGCTGGCGTGGACTACTATTTCCTCGACGATGAAGGAGGCTCTTTCAAGGCCACGATGCAGTTTGATCCTTATTTTCTTGTGTCGTATACAGTATGTATTGCCCCCCTATCGTTTTTGTATTGTTCCTTTGTTCATCGCTAATCTTTACAGGAGGGATATGGAACCGATCTCGACGAGTATCTCAAACGCCAGCTCGAATCATCGCTGAAGCGCTTATCTTCCATCTCCAAACAGGACCTTCAGCAGCCTCATCACCTTGTTGGAGCACGACTAGGTCTATTGAAGTTGGAGTTTCATAATGTTTCAGATCTACTAGCTGCTCGACGGCTACTCATGCCTATTGTAACCCGGAACAAGTCACGACTCGACACAGCCGACAGCTATGCACAAGTGTCTCTGTAAGTTTCAGGTACAATAACGCCTTGCTGAAATACTGTCTAACCCAGATCCTCGCTTATGAATGACTCCGAGGATGTCGAAACGAATTCGCGGACGCGGACCCGTGATGCCGCTGATTACATTGTTGATATCTTTGAGTACGACGTACCGTACCATGTGCGTGTCGCTATTGATAAAGGTGAGTCTTGTAACTTGTCTTTTGTGCCTGTGCAGTCGAGCTCAGCCTTCGATACTTGGGCGTTTGCTTAGCTCGATTAAAGTTCGCTGCAAAATTACTCGCAAAATCGCTACGGTGGAATAATAACTAACGCACAGATGTTCGAGTCGGTCAATGGTACAAGGTGGAAGCTGGTCATGACTCGTTGACTCTGACGCACCTGCCAGAGCGTATTGCTCGTGCAGATCCAGTCGTAATGGCATATGATATCGAGACCACCAAAGCCCCGCTCAAGTTTCCTGATGCCGCCGTTGATAAAATCATGATGATTTCATATATGATTGACGGTGAAGGTTTCCTTATTACGAATCGTGAGATTGTGTCTAAAGATATTGACGATTTTGAGTATACTCCAAAGCCTGAGTACAAGGGAGAGTTCACCATCTTCAACGAAGCAAACGAACGGGATCTCATTGTTCGATTCTTTGAACACATTCGTGAGGAGCGACCTACAGTCATTGCAACCTTCAACGGAGACTTCTTCGACTGGCCATTTGTTGAAGCCAGAGCTGCTGTCCATGGAATGGACATGTACAAAGAGATTGGCTTTCAAAAAGATTCAGAGGGAGAGTACAAATCATCGTACTGCGCGCATATGGACTGCTTTAGATGGGTAAAACGTGACAGTTATCTACCGCAAGGAAGCCAGGGTCTCAAAGCTGTTACAACAACAAAGCTTGGTTATAACCCTCTAGAGGTTGACCCCGAGCTTATGACGCCTTATGCTATTGAGAAGCCTCAGGTCATGGCTGAGTACTCTGTTTCTGACGCTGTTGCTACTTACTACCTCTACATGAAGTATGTGCATCCCTTTATCTTCTCTCTGTGTAACATCATTCCACTTAACCCCGATGAAGTTCTCCGCAAGGGTACTGGAACGTTGTGTGAGATGTTGTTGATGGTACAGGCGTACAAGGCAGGCATCATTTTCCCACACAAGCACACGGATCCCATTGAACGATTCTACGAGGGCCATCTTATTGAAAGTGAAACTTACGTGGGTGGTCACGTAGAGTCATTAGAGGCCGGTGTGTTTCGAAGCGACATTCCAAGCGACTTCAACATTGACGTCACGGCTATTGACGAGCTGCTCCGTGACTTAGATGCGGCCCTTAAGTTCACAATTGAGATCGAGGCTAAGAAGAAGCTCGAAGATGTCACTAATTTCGATGAAGTCCGCGAGGAGATTGCTGCTGCTCTGAAGAGCCTTCGTGCTACTCCCAAAACAAAGGAACGTCCATCTATTTATCACGTTGATGTTGCATCCATGTATCCTAACATCATGACGACAAACCGACTCCAGCCAGACTCAATGATTTCAGAAGAAGACTGCGCATCTTGTGACTTCAATCGTCCTGGAAAAACTTGCGATCGACGACTGCCCTGGTCATGGAGAGGAGAGTACTTTCCAGCCAAGAAAGATGAGTACCTGATGATTAAGAGCACCTTAGAAAATGAGAAGTTTCCAGGGAAATATCCCAACTCGCCCATGCGCGACTTCTCAGATTTGAGTGTCTCTGAGCAGGCTCAGCACATAAAGAAGCGTTTGACTGAATACTGCAGGAAAGTCTATCACAAGGTGAAGCAAACCGAAACCATTCAGCGCGAGGCAATCATCTGTCAGCGCGAGAATCCTTTCTATGTCAACACTGTACGTGACTTCCGTGACCGCCGTTACGAATTTAAGACCCTTCAGAAGGTATGGAAGAAGAAGGTTGAGGAAGTCCCTGCTGGTGATACAGGTGCTAAGGAAGAGGCCAAGAAGATGGTTGTCGTCTACGATTCTTTGCAACTCGCGCACAAGGTCATTCTCAACTCCTTCTACGGCTATGTCATGCGAAAGGGATCCCGTTGGTATTCGATGGAGATGGCCGGTGTCACCTGTCTTACTGGTGCAACGATCATTCAGATGGCGCGATCTCTTGTTGAGCGGATTGGCCGACCCCTGGAACTGGATACAGATGGTATCTGGTGTATTTTACCGAAATCCTTCCCGGAGGATTTCACTTTCAAGCTGTCCAACGGTAAGACGATTCCCGTTTCGTACCCCTGTGTGATGATGAACCATCTCGTTCATGCCAAGTTCACAAATCATCAGTATCAAATTCTTGAGGATGCCGACCGCTTGAAGTACAAGACTATCAGTGACAACAGTATCTTCTTTGAGGTTGATGGTCCTTACCGAGCTATGATCTTACCTACATCCAAAGAAGAGGACAAAAACTTGAAAAAGCGATATGCAGTCTTCAACCATGACGGCAGTTTGGCTGAGCTTAAAGGTTTCGAGTTGAAGCGAAGAGGAGAGTTGCGACTCATCAAGGCTTTCCAGGGTCAAATCTTTTCCCAGTTTTTGAAAGGTGAAACTCTTGACGAGTGCTACAACGAAGTAGCCCGCGTCGCCAACAGCTGGCTCGATATTCTTGAGTCCCGAGGAAAAACTCTTGAAGATAACGACCTTATCGATATGATTTCTGAGAATCGAAGCATGTCCAAGACGTTGGAAGAGTACGAAGGTCAAAAGTCTACATCCATTTGTACTGCTCGACGATTGGCTGAGTTCTTGGGGAGCCAGATGGTCAAGGATAAAGGACTTGCTTGCAAGTATATTATTTCCAAGAAGCCTTTAGGTGCACCTGTTACCGACAGGGCGGTTCCCGTTGCTATCTTCACTGCTGATATCACTGTCAAGAGACACTATCTGCGGAAGTGGCTCAAAGACTCATCGCTCGACGATTTTGACCCGCGAGCCATTATTGACTGGGAGTACTACTGGGAGCGCCTTGCTTCAACTATTCAGAAGATGGTCACCATTCCAGCTGCGCTACAGCAAGTCACCAACCCGGTACCTCGTATTCAACACCCTGATTGGCTTGTCAAGCGTATCTCTTCCAAGAACGACAAGATAAAGCAGCAGAGTCTTACAACAATGTTTAACAAGGCCCCTCGTCCCATGTCGGATGCTACGAACAAAGTCAACCGCCAACAGGGCGAAGCTGCACTTGCCGCCCGTTCTGATGACATTGAGGATATTGGAAGTAGGCAAGTGCATGGCCTGAAAGTTGGAAAAGTCGTCAAGAGGAAAGCGAAGCCAGCTGAAGAGGCGTTGGATCTTGCTGCAGCACTGCCAGCCCAGGCGCCTTCGATTATGGGAAGCTACAAGGAGTTTCTGAAGTATAACAAACTCAAATGGGCCATCCAGAAGCAGAGTCGGAACAACCGCCAGCACCTGTTTGGCGAGACAGCAAGGCATCACGGTGTTGCTAGTCTCATTATGAATCAGGCAGAGACAGCGTACACAAGTACTTGGCAGATTCTTCGGCTCAGCCCATCTGAGCGGCTAGGAGAGGTCCGTGCTTCCGTGTATATTAACGGGAAGATCCAGACAGTTCGCCTTAATGTGAGTCGAAAGATTTATGTCAACTTCCACGTGCCAATGGCTATTGGAAAGTGGATCCCTGGATGTGAAGCCGTGAAGGTGAACTCGCCGCTCCCCAACGGCCACCAATCGTCTTCCCTCTACTTGCTGACTATGCCTGAGTTTGTCTATCAGGAAGAACTTTTGAAAGCCAATAGTCTTCTCAAACATCCGAATGTGGAAGGCATATATGAATCCCAGATCTCAGCAACTGATCGTGCTCTGCTGGAGCTTGGAACTTCTTGCAGATTCAAGAATGACAGGCCTGGTCTACTTGGAGAAGGTCTCGAAAAGGGCTTCCAGCTTGATTGGTTTGAGCGCCAGGATCATAAATACTTGGCTGGCTCTAAACTCAAGTATATGTTCTTGACACACATTGTATCTCACGAATTTCAAGCCTTTGCAGCTGTTCCCAGCTGGTCACAGAGCGCTACTGTTTTTGTGTTACGGCCCGCTCGATCTGCTCAAGGTCTTCCCTCGCTCTCTAAGGCATACAGTGATACTGTGAAAGAAGTCTTGAAGAAGATTGTCCCGAATTCTGAAGCTTTTGAGTACCAGGAAGCAATTCAGTTCGAGGAATCATATTTTGATGACATTACCAAACTGTACAAAAAGCTCGGTCAGACTCTGTCGAAGATCTATGATGAAAACGCCACCCAAGTTGTTCTATGCATCCAGTCTCCGCAAACTCAAAGACTGAAGAAGCTTATAACGCCGCTTAGCGACTTTCCCACAATTGAGGTGCGAGCTACTTCTTCAAGCATTCCCCAACTGGGATGGCAGGTTGCCGTAACGAAGCGTATAGTCAAGTCGTACTTGTCTCTGACATCCTGGCTCACGCACTTACTGGATATGTCGCGATTTGCAGACGTTCCTATTGGAAACCTGAGATCGGATGACACACGACATCTTGTGGATATTCTTTACGCACGCCGCCTCAAAGAGTCCAGCATTGTATTGTGGTGGTCCGGCAGCCCAACTCCTGACCATGGTGGCCAAGAGAAGGACAATGTACTGCCATTAATGGACTCTTTGGAGCTACCAACAGTCAACATCCCGGGAGTCTACACCAATGTTGGGATTGATCTAAGAGTTCGCAACCTTCAAGTCAATGCAATCCTTACAGCCGCCATTATTAACGAGGCAGAAGGTACTGATTTGTCGCGAAACATGGTCCAAGGAGATAGTGCATCCATTCCCTTTGTTGAGAACGCTTTCTCAACACCAGCGCTTGGAGTGCTCAGCGGCCTGGTGAAAGAATGGTGGAATTTGGCCCTCGGGAAGAATACCAGTGCCGAGGATATGGTGAACACGTTCATTTCGTGGGTGTCCTCTCCCAGCTCGTACCTCTACGACTATGCCCTTCATTATCATGTCCAGACTCTTTCGAAGAAAGCATTTGTGCAGCTGGTTCGCGAGTTCAAGAAGGCTGGATCTCAACTTGTGTTCGCTGGTTCGAACCGGTTTGTACTCATGACACCGAAATCTATTACTGAGAACACGTACGCATACGCCAATTTCCTTATTCGTTCTCTCCGCTCCAAGCCGTTGTTCAATTTCCTGGACATCGAGATCGAAGAGTACTGGGATACTCTTGTTTGGATGGACAATGTGAACTATGGCGGACGTGCTTGCAAAGAGATCACGGCTGAAGCGACTCAAAGCTTGGAGACAGTGATGCACTGGCATCTAAGCCGGTTTCTTCCTGAGTTGCTACAGGAAGAATTTACCGAATGGGTGCTACTTTTCTTTGAGAAGCTGTTTAGTGCCCGTGAGAAGTTCGTCCGTGAGAACCCCAATGGCACCAGTAGACACAGCTTTGGCGTGTTGACAAAGAACGACGACAAAGCTACTCAAACGACAGATGATGTGGACAAGTACTTTGCTGACGGAATCCTGAAAGATATGGAGGCACCATTGATTGCTCGATGCAAGCAGCTGTTCCGTCGCTACACCGAGGGTATGTCTAATGCCGATGTTGCCAGTCAGTTTGAATATCCCGTACTGGCAGGCTCGTATATTGAACTGCCAAATCCTATTGTTCAGTTCATCAAGTCGTTGACCGCTGTATTTGGATTATCAAAGGAACTGGATCTCGAGAGTGCACTGATGAGACGGCATCTTCTGGACGTTGTTTCTGTTCGTGAGTTCAGCGATGCAGCGCAGTTTAAGAACCCCAGCTCGTCGCTGAAGATCTCGAATCTGGTTTGTGACTCATGTAGCTTCGTCTGTGATTTGGATCTATGTCGCCAAGACGAAGCTGCTCGTAAGGAGACAGTCGGCTCGAATACCGTTTACTCGTGGTCGTGCGAGAACTGCGGCAAGGACTACAACCGAGTTGCTCTTGAAGAACGTCTAATCCAGGACCTTCAGAAAACTCTCACAATGTATAATGTGCAGGATCTCAAGTGTGACAAGTGCAACAAGATCCGCTCTGATGAGCTGGCTCCGTTCTGCGAATGCTCTGGCAAGTGGGTCGAGACTGTGCCTCGCAATCATGTGGAGCGAGTTGTTCAGGTAAACCGAAGGGTCGCCGAGTTCTATGACCTCAAGCTTGTTCAAGATATGGTGAGCCTGATAGTCTGATAGAACCATCTTTATTTATTTGCAATGCAATGTATCGTAACATTTTAGTTGTGTCAAAAGTGAAGCCGAACACCTGTCGCTAGAAATGGATCTCCTCGGTGGTCATGCCACAAAGAGTGCATCTTCGAGAAACCATGCCGTTGACTCCTGAAGTGGGTGCAGACCATTGGTGTTCGTGGCGAAGTTCTGTCGATTTGGTGAATGCTTCTGCTCTAGTTTTCTTGCGCATATCCCGAAGCTTTTCAATGAACTTGCGTTCCTTGCGATCGCGTTTGGCAGTCTCACGACGCTCATATTCAGCATCCAGACCTTCAGGACCATTCCATTTCTTGAATGCAAACTCCTCAACCTGATACCGCAAGTACAACATCATATTGTTGTAGGTAGTCTTGTGTGGATTGGGCCGTTCCATATGAGGCAGCAGTTCCTCATCACGAAGCTCGGGATCCGTTAATAGATAGTCTTCTCGACACTCTGTTTTTGTCAAAAGTGAGTACTTGTCCATATTCTTGACTCGGCACTTCTTGCACACTCGTGCTTTGAAGATGTTGTATAGTTTGAAGTCGAGATCAGGCGATTTGCATTCAAAACATTTAGGAGCGTCTGGATCTCCTAGATACGTTGGAGGTTGTAAAAGCTTTTGTTTCTGTTGCCATTCTTCAAATGAAAGTCCTTGTGATTCGCCTTCTGTTTCCTCAGTTATGAAACCTCCATGAGTATCCTCGATCTTTGAGAAATCTTGGAGTTAGTAAGTTGCTATAAAGCTATGGTGTAATCCAAACTGGCACTCACCATATTCAATGTAATTTTTAAACTTCTTATTAGCTGGAGGCAACGGATCCAGTTTACTTGCGTCTCTGTGTTGTCCATTTGATGATGAGTCTGTCTCTGTTGGAGCTGCTCGTTTCGCCCCCTGAGCTGAGCTCTCGGCATGAGAACTACTACCGCCTCCACGCTCAGCAGCAAGTCGCTGTTTCGTTGCTTTGAGTCTGTCAAGAGCACGCTTCTTGAGCTCCTCCTACAGTTAGAGTCTTCCTTGTATATCTATTGTGTCCACTTACCTTTGCGTCTGACATGTCAGAGGCAAGAAATGTCTCCCATTTTGCCTTCTCAATATGTATAATAGTGCAGGGGGTGCATATGTCCCAATACAGAAGCGATGATCTAACGGCATTTCGCAAACTGTTCGACATCCATCTCACATCTATATTCAGCCATTGCGGATGATTCTATCGCCTCAACAGCTGGAGGTCGTGCACAAACAGTGCATTGGCCGTCAAGATCAGGTCGACCTGCTCAATGTCTACTTATCGGGCGTAAGTATCTCGTTTCTAACTGTATATTGATACTAACTACTGGATCCTCTGCAAACACCAAGTGCTCTTCTCATTCATGGACCATCGGCTTCGGGCAAATCTTTTGTCCTCGACAACCTTCTGAATGCCTCAGGACTTCGAGTAGCGAGAATCAGATGCGACCAATGCACAACGACGCGAATTCTACTGCAACGGACTGTTCGTGAGATCGAAAGCTCTATTCGACGAGCTGAAGGAGCAGATTTGTCGGAACTCCAACCTTTTGGTTTCGCTGTTGAGAACCTTACATCGTTCTTCTCGACCGTCTCGGCACTGTTCAGTGAGCATTCGTGTCGAAACATTCCGCATGTACTCGTTCTCGATAGGATAGATCAGCTGCCTGAGGACCCATCAAACCTGTACAGCTGCTTTGCACGCCTAGCTGAGCTCAGTGATATCAAGAATCTCGTTGTACTCTTTGTCATCAATACTCTTGAACCTCGAGAACTTCTTCTAACCTCTATACCTCATGTGCACTTCCCACAGTACTCAAGGAGCCATATCACCGACATCCTTGAGCGCGATCCTCGGGAAGCTGACGCCCTATTTACACTGCTCCAAACTGCAGATATCCCCGAGTCCTTAACGGCAAGCTCAACCTTACAAAACTGCCAGGGCCTTTGGTCGCGATTCTGCGCGGTTGTGGTCGACGGTCTTGGCGCTTATACGGGGTGCAACTTGACGCTTATAAAAGACGTGATTCGGAGGTCATGGCCTGTGTTTGTCGATCCTGTAGTTCGTGGACGTATCCCCGTTGAGGATTTCGGCCGGTTATACCGAGATCGCGAGTACCTGTTTACTAGCGAAATTGCCGTCACCGATAACCTTGTAGAGCCGACGTTTGACGAGATGAGAGCTCTTGTCGACAACCACAAGCCAGGAAGCGGTAATTCGAGTTATGAGCTTCCGGTGCAGTCAAAGTTCATTCTCTGTGCTTGCTATTTGGCTTCCTACAACCCCCCACGGTTCGACGTTCGATTTTTCTCCAAGGCGAAAGAAGCTCGAACAAAACGCCGTGACACGGGCCGTCGAAAGAAGCTCAAAATTAACCCGCGATCCCTGGCAGCTCCACTGTTTGATCTCGAGCGAATGCTGGCCATTCTACATTCATTATCGCCTGATGAACAGGGATTTGTGTCAAATATCGACATTGGCGTCCAGATCGCGACGTTGACTACTCTTCGCCTACTCCTACGCACTTCTACAGCAGATCCCATTGATTCCCGAACGCGTTGGAAGGTCAACGCCAGTTGGAAACTCATCAAACAGATTGCAGATGATATTTCTTTCCCCATTGAGGAATATCTTATTGAATGACAAGGCGAAAAACGACAACAGCGACGTTGTATGAATGAATAATTATTAGCATGCCTCTGATCACAGCTCAATAAGAATAGGCTCGTCTTCTGCCTTTTTAGGTTCAGCAGGCGCTGGCGCTGGTGCATCATGTAATACAGGGTAGAAGTCATCTGTGGCCTGGCGTTGAATTGGCGCTGTAGCAGATGCGTATTGCGGCATAGGAGGCTGCTCTTGCAGCTGTGGTGGTGGGTACGAGTCAAAGGTTGGTGGCGCAGATGGTTGTCCCTGCTGGTAATACTGCGGTTCAGACGTTGCCGGATAGCCCTGTCCGTATCCTGGAGATTGTGGAGTAGCCATGTTAGCCTGTGGTGACTGAGGAGCTCCATAAGAGTATTGACTCGAGCCGCCTGTATGATTAGGTGGCATACGATACCGTTGAGTGGTATATGAGAACCGATCTTCCAGGATCTTGTCGTAGTATCTCACAACAGCAGTAAGCTTTCCGTGCATTTCCTCGAGCTTCTCGCACTTTTCAATTGTCTGGCGCAAGTCTCGAGCGAGCTTTGGCCGCAGAGCTGTTACGCTGTCGTTGAGCTGCTGTAGTTTTGTCTCATGAAGAACGGCTCCTGGTGGCGCTTTTTGAAGATCCTGCACAAGTTGTACATATCGGTGGATAATTTCAGCTTCCAGAGGGGAGAATTCGTCTTGCTGGGGAGGAGGAGCGGACACAGCTGTAGTATGAATGGTCGCATCATGACCACCACCATAAACTCCTGTGCTCGGAGTCGCGTTGTAGTTGGTGTACGATGTATCATTCATCTGGTAAAGACCATCAACAGGGCGCGTTTGCTGAGGAGCATAGCGTTGGGTCTCAGCCTCCATTTCACGCAGGCTCGCGGCTATAGCAGCTTTCATGTCCTCGTCGTCGCTATCAGAGGAGCTAGGAGGCGGTCTCGCTACCTCTGCAGGCTTCACTAGTCCAGGTGCAGATTGGGACTCTTCTAAACTCAGTTGTAGAGCCCTCTTGAGGTCTTCATCTTCGTCGTCAGCCGGGCCAGTCAGGTCGCGGTTATTGCTGGCTCTGCTAGTCGAGGATACCGTAGAATGTATCGGCGCAGCAGGGCCACCGCGGCGACCAGGTTTGTACTTTTCGAAACAGTTATCGCACACACGAACAGGCTGGTTAATACCGAGGTGGGGTAGAGTGATGTAGTTGTTACAGTGCTTCTGAGTGAAGCAGCCTCCACAGTTGCGGCAGTGATGTTTGCGGTTGACAAATGAGAAGGGCGTGCCACTAATCATACACACATCCGAGTCCACCCACTCCGGTGGAGCCGACGAGTCAATGAATGATGTATTGATCTTCGATCCTGCTGGAAACTTGTAGCCTTCGTTGCGCAGCTGATCATGGATCTTGATGACATAGTTGAGCTGGATTTGGCCCTGAAACGCATTGGACCAGTTCTGCAGATACTCCAACATAAGTTCCTTGACATCCGGATTAACAGATCCTGAAATGGGCTTGAGCACCGAAACAAACGAGTCCATGAACTCGCGCGATGCAATCTCGGCCAGAAAGTGGCTGCCTCCGTTCTTTATGCAAATGTCAATTAGGTGAAGCGTTAGAATCTGAACATTTGGGTTCTTGTGAGAGAGACGACGTTTAAGACTACGCATCGCGTCCTTGGGAGGCACCGTCTTGGACCTGATCATGTCACAAATCTCGAGGTTCAGCGCCAAGTCCTGCTCGCCACTGGGTAGTGACTCGGATGTAGCGGCCTCAACCTTGTCATCGATGGAAGCTGCAGACGAGAACCACGACATGGTGAAGTTAGATTGACTGAACTTCTAGAAGCCAATTGTGTTTGTAGCTCGTCCTTGCTGGAAGTTAAAGGAGGCCAATTGATTAAGTAAGGTTAAGACTGTTTGAAACTATTGGCGTTTGTCGTATTAAAGGTGCTGCGGCGTGTAAGTTACCCGGCTGTGTTATCGGGGTTGGGTAAAACGCAGCTCCCCGAATGTGGGGGATTCGATTCTCACACTGGAACTTTGTCGTCCATTAACCAGTTGCAATGGCAGTGAATCCCCTTACTGTAAGCTTTTTCATAAATATCTACATAATCTGTGAGTTCCTAACACAGTCGCGTCTTAAAACGCTGCTCAAAATGACTATCAACCGGTTGCGGCTGGTGGAGCAGAAAGAAACGGCGGTGGCTAAGCAGCAACGACGAGCAGTAAGTAGGATGGAGAGATTGTTTAGCAAAGGAGGGAGATGTTAACACAGATGGCTCAATTGCTTGAACAGGGTAAAGAGCAGAGTGCCCGTATCCGGGTGGAGAACATCATTCGTCAGGATATCAATGTAGAGCTTCTTGAAATCCTTGAGTTGTATTGTGAACTGCTTCTGGCTCGTATTGGACTCCTTGAGGGACCGTAAGTGTTGCCTTGTTATCACATTAACGACATGATCTAACGCCAGTGAATGCGATCCGGGACTTGAAGAAGCCATTAAGACCATCATTTATGCTTCTCCTCGTACTGAAATCAAGGAGCTCCAGCAGATCAGAGAACTCTTCATGCACAAGTTCAGCAAGGAATTCGTCCAAGATGCTATAGAGAACCTTAGCAACACAGTGCCAGAAAAGGTCATGAAACGTCTGTCTGTGGAGCCGCCGTCACAGGAGCTTGTCAGCTTGTATCTCGGAGAAATTGCTCGCGCCTATCATGTTCCATTCAGTGAACTTGCTGAAGAAGAGAGTTTAGAGGATGGAGGTGCGAACGACGATAATGACGATGACGATGGGCCTCCTTCAGGCCGAATTGCTGTTCTTGAAGATCCATTGACTGCTGAACCCACTTCGCCAGTCTCTGTAAGTGCTCCAGCTCCAACTACTGATAATCCACGACCCATATTGAAGTTGAGCACGGGGCAGACAGTAAAGCCCATTCCACCGCCACTGTCTACAAAGTCTCAACAGGACAAAGAATTCGATGACCTACGAAAGCGGTTCGAAGCTCTCCGCAAGAAGTGATGAAATGGACTGTACGAAGTGACCAAAATGGATAGTGGAGCCAGTAGACGATGGATGATGGAAGTGAATTCGTGACTACAAATCAATGAGAATAAGCTGACGGAAACCTGTGAGCAATAGCTTGGTATCGTCCACTTTTGCAAGCTGTAATAACAGGCAGGCCATCATCTACCGAGGATCATAGAATTGCGTGTTCCTCTCTCTTGTCTCACTGCAACTTGTACGTGAAAATAGATATCATCGATTAATCAATGTTATGCTCTACTTGGACTGCTTTCCGTGACGGTATTTAGACAACTTCTCGGATGAGTACTTGAAGCTTTTGAAAACACCGGCCGTCAGAATGCCCTTCACGGACTGAGTAAGACTGGGCCAAGAAACCGTGTGTCGAATAGCACGAGCTACTTCGGATCGGAACTGGTCATCAGAGGCAATCCGTTCTTCAAACTTGCCACACGTATGTCGCCCCTCTTGGTCGGGATCTGCCAGGGCCTCTTTCCACTCGTCTGCAAACTTCCCAGAGTAACGTGAATAGATCTTGGTGCGGAACTCGGACGGTAAACGCATCACCATGTTACCACGACGGACAGGATTCATGTCCTGAACCAGCTGCGCGACCTGCACGTCTTTGCTGGCAGAAAGAACCTCGCCCGAGTCGGGCATGCTGATGCGAAGATTGGGGAGATCATCCATTAGAGGAGAATAGAGTTTCCGGAAGTTGGCAAACTGGTTGACAACAATGTTGGTGACCTTGTGGGGGTTTTCACCAAATTGCATGCGAGGATCTCCCATGTACGAGATTCCAGCAATAGCTTTGTAGAGATCGAGCTCGGTGAAGTTTTCGGGGAGTAGTAGCAGTGATGCGCGCAGTACAGAGATGAGGTTTGCCTGATTGACGAACCGCACTCGAGGTTCATCGCGAAGTATCTTGACGGGTTTGTGGAGGCGGCCCGCCAGGTACAATGTGTTCCATCCTTTGAGATCATTGAGTAACGTATCAATGTTGACAACACCATACTTGATGACCATGCCGTTGAGCTCCACAAACGGATTGAAGTAGACGCCGGCGCCAATGCGATCCTGAACAAAGCTGACAGTTCCCGAACCAAGACTGCGTAGAAATGAATAGTGTTCAGGGAACTGCTTCATGTTGAGCGAGTGCCAATGTTCCGAGTGCGAGACGCCGAAAATGAGATCAATTTGAGGCTTGGCCATACCCGATGCGATTGACGATGAGCCTTGGCTGAATACGCCGCTTCCATATGCAAATGCGTAGCGCACCGGAGCCTTAAACTTCCACAGCGCATCTTTCAGTTTGACGCGGACCTCAGTATCAATCGACATGTGCTGGTTGTAGCCGAACTCTAGCGGTAGGTCTGAGAATCGCTGAATGTTGGAGTACGAGCTAAGATTGGTGTCAAGGTACTTCTGGTACTCGGATCGGGGTATACTTGGATGGTTTGATGGCTCCGACCTTGTAGAGCGTCGCTCATAAAGCTCGGTCTTTGGAGCGTTTGTCTGTTTCCGAACATCAGCTAGAGGTGTAGTAGACGCATTTTGGTCGTTCTTTGGTGGCTCTGCCTGGTTCTCTGACGGCTCTGGCTGGTTCTTTGGCGACTCTGACTGGCTTTTGGACTGCTTGTACTCGCTTACAGAATGTGCCGACTTGACATCGTCATTATGATTCCGGGATTGTTTGGATTCAGCAGAACCTGAAGACGGAGGAATCCAGTTGTGTGACTTGTCATCGAGCCCCGAGGATCCATTCGGCTGGCTGTTAAGTGAAGAGTACGACATTCGGCCAATTGCGGATCCGACAACCACTTTTGCTGCGCACATCACAGCTCCCAGCTGGGCTGCTTTCTGGAGCTGGCATTAGTTTGATACACCTTTGACAGGCTGCCATCTGACCATTTGGCTCTGATGTCTCAACAATTCGTGCTTTACTCACCTTCAACATGGCCGCAGTGACTGTATGGTAGGAGAAAGAAATGTCACTTTACCTCACTTAGTTGGTCTCGATTCAGCCGTGGCGGGTAGTGGATGTGGAGAAGACGCGAGCTCCCAAACTGGAAATGGCTGGTTCAATCAAGCTGTTTCTGGGGTTTAACATTTGTCTTTTAGATGACACAAATAAGTGACGGGTAACTGTAGTAATGTCTAATGAATTGATCTTGACATTTAAATGAATTGGTGTTGACAGTTGTAACAAAGTCAAGGTGTCGAAAGTGTGGAGTGGAGGAGGGTAAAAACTAACAGTATAGACCTATAAGCTGTAGTACGTTCAGCGAGCAATTGTTAATGAATTTGGGCAATGATGGTACTTACTATTGATCTACTATTATATAGAGCTTCACTTTTCAAGTACAGATGACTCCAGGTTATGGCATTCAACCCAGTCTGCATTCAGTCACTTCCAGATCAACTTCAACGTCACTTCAAGACTACAGTCTACTATTGTACAGTCTACTACTATACAACATGTACTACACACCAACCCATCCATTATCATACATATATCCTTTCATCAGAGACAGGGATCATAAGAGTGTAGTCGTATGACACTGCTCAGAGCCGGGACTTGTGGCGTCTGAGCTATTTGTTGGCAGCAGCACGACGCTTCATCTCGGCCTCAGCTGCCTCATCTCCACCCCACTCACCAAGAATGTCAACACCCCAGTTGGGCGAGTCATCGTTGTAACGACGGCCCTCGTCCAGAGCATCAAGTTTGTCAAAGGCCTCCTTAGGCAGTTCAAACAAGTCCATGTTGGCATCAATGCGCGAAGGAGTCACCGATTTGGGAATGACAACAAAGCCCTTCTCAACAAGGAAGCTGAGAATAACATTGGCAGCGGGCTTGTTCAACGACTTGGCAATCTCCTGGATGGCCTCCTCCTCAAGAACAGTCTTACGACCGTACACCTTGTTACCCAGCGAGCTGTAGGCAGTGGGGATGATACCATGCTCCTTCTCAAACGCACGCAGCTTGGGCTGGATCAAGTAAGGGTGAGCCTCAACCTGGTTGGCAGCAGGCTTGATGGTGGCCACCTTGAGGATCTCCTCGAGGTGGTTAATGGCAAAGTTGGATACTCCAATGCTCTTGACCTTGCCGGAAGCAACGAGCTTCTCCATGGCCTTCCAGGTATCAGCCACAGTTATGGACTTGTCAAGCAGCATCCAGCCATTGGAGTCCTTGGGGAACTTGTCAGCACCACGCTTGAACGCAGGCGGCCAGTGAATGAGGTACAGGTCCAGGTAATCGAGGCCCAGGTCCTTGAGAGTCTGATCAAGAGCAGGCTCGACATCGTCAGGGTGGTGCGAGTTGCACCACAGTTTGGAGGTCACAAAGATCTCCTCACGAGGGACACCAGAAGCACGGATACCAGCTCCGACCTCGACCTCATTGCCGTAGACCGCAGCACCGTCAAGGTGTCGGTAACCACTCTTGAGCGCGTGCTCAACGGCCTTGGCTACTTCGTTGGGCTGTGATTGCCAGGTTCCAAGACCCAGAACGGGCATCTCGTGACCCGAGTTCAGCTTGACAGTTTTGTGAGTGTAGACACCCATGATATAACTTTTTTACGAGGGAGGGGGGAGGGGGGGAGAGAAGAGTAAAATTTGAAGTAACAATTGAGGCGATCTACTCTGCCATTTATAGAGCCAAGCCCCCGCAGTCCCAGGGGCCAGAAATAGTGGGTGCATATGCATCAAGTTAACGAAGTGCATAGGTAGGGCATCAGGCATAATACGAGACGGTTCCCTAATGACGCCAATGTACCAAGGCAGTGATTATGGCCGCCAACTACAACAAAAATACATATCGATTGGTCGCTGTAATATTGGCTTTGGCAAGTTTACAGCCATCCAGCTAGTCTTGACGCTCTATAATGACAAGTTGTTGCGTGCAGTTGAGTTCGGGGAGTATCGCGGTATTACCGAACACGGCAACCCGTCCCCACTACCCATCAATCTACAGGCGGGGATACCGCCTAAAGGTCCCCGAATATGGGTTGACCCGGGGGTCCCGAGTATTGTGTTAGAGTCGACAAGGTGTTTGTTTGTGGTTGAACACTCGTGGTTGGTCCGGGTTAGTGGACCTATAGTCCTGGGTGATGGTGAGCTTCGTGCAGATTATTCACATATAGAGCAGGTTGTGTGAACTGTGCGGTGTATTGAACGGATATAGGAATCAAATTGAATAATGAGAGATGTAGTGATTCAATAGCACTGGATCAATTACAGGTTAATTGACGTAGACATGATGAGCCATGTTGTAATCAGTGAAACCCACCACCGGTGCAATCAACAGACCAGCTCTGGGTATTCTGTAGGTCAAATTACTCTGATTTGTAGTCTCTCTCTTCTATGTGACCACGCTCTCTGTATAGTGAGGTACCTACAACCTACAGTCTACGCAGCTCAGCTACTTTGTTCTCTACTGCCTTTTGCCCATTAAAATTATGTTCATTCCATGGGGTTAGTACCCTGCAGATGAGATGATGATGCTTCAAAGTACCGTGGTAAGGCCTATAAATGATACCAACGGAAGCACCAGAGAATTTAACACTCTGAGCCAAGGAATACTCTGAAACATGTCTACTACTCGGTAGGCCCCATTTTCTTACCAATTGTCTTAGCAGGCTCATCTTCTTATTTATGTCAATGACTACCTTACCAGACTAGCTTTCCGGCCCTATTCCCAGATCTACTTGCGTGTATATCGCGGCATGGCCTGTTTACTTGGAAACAGAGGACCCCCGCGTCACGTCTCCACTAGCAACGCCATGACGACGAATGCCACTGATATAGACGCGCTCAAGCTGAAGAAGGACGTGGTAAGTAGCTCTTGGAATCATCGAATCTGCTAACTCAGCTGGTCAGCTCCCTGTTCTCGCTGGCTAAGGCCGCTCAGGAAAGCTCCAACGCGACAATTGACTTCTTCAATGCCGTGGCCGGTCTTGATGTAGATGTCTCAGTCTCTCACGCTGCTGCTTCACGACTGTCGAGCCTAACGGCTGCAATTGTTTCTGCTACTGATGACGCTGTCAAGGCTATTCCTGCTGCTGCTGCTGCTGCTTCTGCCTCCTCTTCTTCTGCTCCTACTGCTGCTGCTGCTGAAGAGGCTCCTGTTGTTGAGGAGAAGAAGAAGCGTAAGCGCGCTCCTGTCGACCCCAATGCCCCGAAGAAACCGTCTACGGCATACTTGTTGTTCCAGGCCGAGACTCGCAAGCAGCACAAACACAGTGATACTCCTATGACCAACGCCGACATCACCCAGCTGTGGAGAAACTTGTCTGAAGAGGGCAAAAACGTCTGGAAGGAGAAGTACCTGGAGAACCTGAAGGATTACAAGGTTATCAAGGAGGCATACGATGTAGAAAAGGCCAATGGTACTGCTCCTGCTTTTGTTGCGTCCACCGCTGCTGAACCTGCTGCTAATGAGACCGCTGAGTCTGCTGAAGAGCGCTCGGATCCTGTTGTTGAGCCTGAAGGGTCTCCCAAAAAGGTTGACGGCCCCAAGACTCCCAAGAAGAAGCGCAGTAAGGAAGATGCCGAGCCTACGACCGAGTCCAAGAGAGAGAAGAAGGAGAAGCGCAAGGATAAGAAGCGTCGCAAGTCCGAGGCCGAGACCAACTGACTTGTGGGGGTCCCAGGAGAAGGTCCCGAGGCTCCAGTTCTACACCCTGACGAGTCTTCGTCGCAGCCTTCACAGGCCTCGTGGCTCTCCTGGACCCGATTTCTTTCTTCTCCCGCGAGAAAACCGTGACAGAAAACGGTCTTGTATCAGAGAAAGGGGGAGGATGTTTGGCTTTTTTGGCCAGTTGTCTTCTTGGTTTTGAACCTAATGACCTTCCTTAGATGTGTAACTGTAATGATAATGTAGTCTATGTACAGGTGTATGGACGAGCGGGTTTCTTGGTGAGCCTTGGTTTTCTCACAGTCGCCTAAACAAGTTTTCATCTTCTTCGCTTCATCATGTTCACATATGCTCGGTTGACAATGGCCAGCTTGTGTTGCTGGACCTTCTTCTCAAAGCCTGGCGATTTGCCCTGGATAGCAGATACAAGCTCTTCGGCTAGACGCACAGAAAAGTCTTTGCTAGGACGCTTGCGTGATGCCTCGAGAATCCACAGCCATGACTGGCGCAGTCTCTGTGTCTCAGTGAGTGGAACTGGTACAAGCTCGGCTCGCGCTCCTCCATCCGTATATCGCTTGAGCTTGACAACCGGTGCCATACGTTCCAGTGTCTCCTTGACTTGAGCAACAGGGTCCTGGCGCGTCTTAAGGTATACGAGATACAGCGCTTGTGACAGATACTTTTGTGCTCGCGCCTTGAGTCCATGTCTCATGATGAGTTTCGTCAGATATTCAATAGTCGTGTCATTGCGGCCTGGTAGTGGCTTATCTTTAAGTGCCAGCCACTCAGACAACTGCTCCGTCGTTGGCTGGAACTTCTCAACAGCCTCCTTGGGCGTGTCGCGGAAAAACTTGAACTCGGGGTTCTCTTCTGGAGCAAATACCTTGCTAGGATTAAAGCCTCCTTGGGCCTCAAAGTCCTTACGAAGCTCGGCCATGGCCTCAAGCCATTTGTTAGCCTCAGCATCAGCCTCGTCAGCGCTCATTCTGCCGTCCAATTCCTGCTCTTTCAGCGAAACAAGGTACTTTGCCGAGCTGTTGAGCTCCGAGCTCGACTGTGATGCGACACTCGATTTAAATCGTGCGAGGCCCATCACCGGTACAGCACTGGCCCTAACACTTCCAGGCAGTACCATCCGCGGAATCAACCGCATGCTTGGCCGCAAAAGTGCCATTGTAGCCTGTTTTAAACAGTGGATATTTGTGATGTGACAGTTGTCTAATGTTCAGGGCCCAAATATCAAAAGTTTCAGATCAGGGCTAGGGATGAAAATTTCACGTATCACCGAATGCGCCGACTTCATCAACTTGACGCCAATCACTACAACAAACGACTAGAATTGCTCCGTTGGGCAGTGACAAGTGTTATTGTAGAGGCAATACGCTGATTCTTTAAACCGTGTGGTTTTGTTTGACCCCCACATCACGTGTATTCTGCCCGCTTACTTCGACTCAAACGTGGCACCATGTTGAGAACAAGAGCTCAGGTTCTGGTGGCTCAATGTAGCCTCAAGGCTACTCGCACCACCATGTCGATTCGTCACAGCTCGACTTCATCGCCTAAAGATATCCTCGAGATGGGATTCAAGAAGATGGAAGCCCGTAAAGGATATATCAAGTCGGAAGATAACCTGCGGCCGCTGGTTGACGCAGGAAAGAAACTCGGCATCCCCGAGGAAAAGATTCGCGAGGTATACGATGCTGTGGATGTAGGATCCGTGCCATATGAACGTCTGAGTGAAGACGAGCGTGCTCAGGTTGACCGTCTAGACGGCGAGATATTCAGTGTTCCTCCTATTGCTGAAGCTCACCGACCGTTTGAGTATGATGATATCCCGAGCCTAGGACACCTCCAGCTGCGGGAACATCGTGTACAGCGAGAGTACAATCGCATTGCTGCTTATGATCTTCCTCAGCTAGCAAAGCTCGCTACTCCCTATGTTCCACCAGCCGAAGACGCCGTGCTGCAGTTCAAGTACAACACATTCCTTGGAGAGGACCATCCTGCTGCCAAGAAGGTTGTTGTCAAGTTTTCACCGTCGCGCTTGGGTCTTAGTGATGCTCAGAAGCACAAGCTGTGTGTTCTTGCTGGTCCCCGATACGATTCACGTGAAGATATGGTTACTATGAGCGCTTCACGGTTCCCTCACCAAGCGCAGAACAAGCGGTTCTTGGGAGACATTATCAAAAGCCTATTAACAGCCGCCAAAGACCCCTCGGACGCGTTTGCTGATGTTCCGCTTGACACTCGTCACACAGACGCCAAGAACCGTCGACACAAGCCCCTATATCCCAAGTATGAGTTCCCCAAGGAATGGAACAGACCTCAGGATGCACCAAAACCACGCAAGGACTTGATTTCCGTCATAGACCGCGAGCTTCTGGCTTCTTCGTCCTCGTCGTTGTAGTCTCTACAGCAGTGTACATAGTGAACATGATAAGCATGAATTGGACAAGCTCTCTTGGATAGCCGAGTGATAGAATGTACTTTGGTCGTATTAGATACAAGTTAGGACCAATCGGTGAAGAATTAGCATTTGATACAAGTTATTAGTGACACAGTCTGCTGAATATCAAGCCTCTGTCTTGTCAAGGTTCATCAACTTTTGAGGCTTGATAACTTCATAGACCCTCCTCGTATTCATGTGTTGGTTGAGCCTCGGCAGTGGACACAAAGTCGCCAGCGAACTCGTGAACGGGCTCTACATAATCGGGTACAGCAGTTTCAGCAAGG
The DNA here is from genome assembly GCA_030556845.1 of Sugiyamaella floridensis. NCBI lineage: Eukaryota > Fungi > Ascomycota > Dipodascomycetes > Dipodascales > Trichomonascaceae > Sugiyamaella > Sugiyamaella floridensis. Next base: position 246,751 of record JAKTUT010000011.1, on the reverse strand, counting down.
GGATCCGCTGGTTGAGCAACTGCCAGTTCGTTACTGGACGAGCCTTCTGCCTCGTCTCTGTGCCCGTTGCTATTTGCATTGATAGGAGCAGCTTCCTCTAATATCCTGAGAGGCTTCTCCTGTTCCTCCTCCTTCGCAGCAGTAGCAGCAAGATCGTCGTGTGATCTGAGGCGTTTTGGTGACCGGCCGTCGGTGTCGTTGTCGTCGGATCGGTGGTTGAGGTCATCTTCGTCGTCAAGAGAATCAGGAGGCGGTGTACCCGTGTCGATGACCCAGGTTATATCAGTCATTACGATTCCAGCGTCGGTGAAATTCTCGCCAGTATTCTCGTTCTTTGAGTTCTCAATCTCTTCTTGCAGCGATTTGGCCGGGAAATCGGAGGCCTGGGAAGCTACTGACAACGTCATCTTCAACGCCGAAAGATACTTTGCAACAGCTCCACGAGAATAGTGTTGATTTGGGTTCGTGAGCAGCTCGCAAAGTCGTTGAACCGTGAATGGAGGCCCACTGGGGAAATTGTCCTCAAGCAAGTTGACGACCTCGTCGAGAAGTCCCTCGACAGTGCGTTTCTCATGAGTCAACGGATCATCTGCCAGTCCATTTGGTTGTTCGTCGAACTTTTCTTGTACAATTGACCGCATCAGCCTAGTCACTTGTTCTACGATATCAGCCCAGTTGGCCCCGTCGCTATGATCGCTGTATTTGCCGTCATGGGCCGTCAGTTCGAGGATCTCGCGTGCTGTTGTTAGATACAGTAGCTACGATCAACAGCTCGTTACTTACTGCGATCCGCCGTGAGTACCATTGATATAGGCCTTTACGTCAATAAATAAATGGTACAATTCACGTCAATCACGGAGAGTTTGGTGAATATAATGACTGCGGCTGGATGGTTGACTGCTGCTGTGAATTGTAGGTAGTCAAACTGGTGATAATTACGTGCAGGTTAATTACAGTGCATACCTATGCTATAAAAGTTCATTGCCAAATATCTCACCAACTTGATGAACTTTCAGATAGCAGCACAACGGCCGCTGACTGGTGTATCCAGCAGCTTCTCAAGGCCCATTTTGCGGTCTACTGTTCTTACTTCTTTCCGCAAAGCTTCGACTTCGTTTGCAAATGACATTGACACTGTTCCGTTGGTTTTTGACCGCTATGACCCTCCTGCCTCTGTACAGTCCACGAAGCAACCGATTCTGTTTCTCCACGGTCTTTTTGGCTCCAAAATTAACAATCGCAGTGTATCCAAGTGAGTATTGTGCCGTTAATTGCGTATTAACATTGGGGTGTTGTCTGCGTTCACCTCTAACCCAGGGTCATTGCTCGTGATCTAGCTCGCACCGTCTTCTGCCTCGTAAGCTTTACTGCCCTTGATCGGCCAACTTCCTAACATCCAGGACCTTAGAAACCATGGCGATAGTCCTCATATCAACCGTCATGACTACCCGGCAATGGCAGCAGATGTCGAAGCTTTCATTGAAGAGCATGGCCTCGACTCTGTAACTATCATTGGTCATTCTATGGGCGCCAAAACTGCCATGGCTGTTTCTCTACGAAGGCCTGAACTGGTAGATTCTATTGTATCTGTGGACAATGCACCAATTGACACTCGGCTGTCTTCGTCCTTTTACCAGTACATTCAGGGTATGAAGGAGATCCAGCGGGCCCAAGTCTCGTCACAAAAAGAGGCCTATGCTATCATTGAGAAGTATGAGCGTGCACTTCCTGTTCAGCAGTTCCTATTATCCAATCTCCGACGAGACCACAAGACGAAAAAGTATGACTTCAGAGTACCTGTTGATATTCTTTCAAAGGCCCTCGACAACCTTGGCGATTTCCCGTTTCTGCCCTCTGAGAGCCGTTTCGTAAAGCCATCTCTCTTCATCCGTGGAAAGTATTCTCCCTAGTATGTTACTGCTCGCTCTTCACCGCCAAACATTTGCTAACTCAGCGTTGCCGACGAAGCTTTCCCAGCAATTGGCGAATTCTTCCCCCGATTCATCATTCGTGATGTTGATTCGGGCCATTGGGGTGAGTGCTTGACACGTATATCGGTGAATTGTCTAACAAAGTCATCTCTGAGAAACCCCACGAGTTTCTTGCTATTACCAAAGAGTTTTTGGCCGACGATACGTAGAGCCCAGTCAGCCGAGTGTACCATTGTGGAACAGTGACTTCAACAGGTAACAGTACAACTCTCTGGCCTCACGACTTGCTGAGCTTCAACCACTTGGGCATACCACTAGAAGTAGGCTTGCGAGTGGAAATGCTTGAAGATGACTGCTGTGATGTAGCCTCGGGTACTGCTTCAGCCTGCTTAATTGTTTCCGACATTGATTTAGCTCCAGCAAGGTACTTGCTGCTGAGAACCGTCTTCGTAGATTCAACTGGACTGGTCCATTCGAGGTAGACAATATTACGAGCACCAAGCTTTGCTCCACCCACAAACGCGTCTTGAGGGTTTAGAACTCGTCGAGGAGGTGTCACAATAAGATGAAACTGGTGCGATTGAACCTTGTCCGACAACATTGAACTCACAAGAGTGTAAAGCTCTTCAACTTTTTCCGTAGAGCCAAAGGTAGCCTCTACATAGGACTGGTCTGGCAGTCTCACACGGACATTACAGCTCGTTATAGAAGCCTGCTTCTGGGCTTCAGCTGCTTCACGAAGCGATTTCGTCATTAAAGGGCTGTTAGCACTGCCTTCAGCCATGTTTTTGATTTGAGAGTGATACCGAACGAACTGTGAAGACGTCATCTCTCCCGGAGCTTCAGCTGCGCTGCTTACTGGGCGGCCAGATTCACCGGGAAGATACACCTGAACGTTTCGTTGCACAGGAACGGGCGGTGGAGGAGAAGGAGCCTCCACGGAGGTTTCGGGTTCAGTTGTAAATGTCGTTGACTGAGGCTGCAGTGCGTCTTGCCCAGAAGAATCAGAGAGAATGGGAGTACCAGACTGCGCTGAATGGACTGCAGTGCTAAGCTTGGGCACCTCCAGCGTTTCAGATGCTTGTTTCTCAGCCTGGATCTTGACGGCCTCCTCGAATTGGAGACCAGTAGGTACAAAACGGATCTTAAATGCAGCAGAACTGCCCGGTTTAAGGCCCAATTCAGCCAGAGAGCGGTTCAACTCATCAAAAGAGCCAAAAGAGCGGTTGAACAGCATGACGGTAGGCATTTCATATTTTGTCGCAGGCATTCCCCTTTTTGGCGGCTCGACTGCTCGACGAGTGAAATTGATACCAGATCTCTTCTCAAAATGCAGCAAAATAGACCATAGTGATGTTGTAGGAGCAAAATCACCGACCAGTGACTCGCTAAAGCTGGGAGGAAGGTCGACTACCTGAACCTTGATACGAACTCCACCATTTGAGTTACCCCGTGGCTTCTGGCGTGGTCTCAGCTCCAGACGGGCATTGGCTACTAAGTTACTGAGTCGCATGGGAAGGGACTCATCAATTAAGGAGGATGCTTTGCCAGGCTTGCTTAAATGGTTAGTTACACTAGACAATCGCGAACGCGCCACCAACTTACCTCAGCTCAAACTGATCGGGGTTGATTGATAAAGCTGTACAAGCCTGAGTCTTGATTTCTCCCAAAAGTGTAGAGGGAGTGTATTTGACTCTAATGGAGCGTGCTCCATATGACACGGACACCTGTGACATGATGGTAGGTAATTAAAGATCACAATCAAGAGTGAAAGAGGTGGAGAGCGACGGTGTACAGCGAGTATATGCCATAATCCGTTACCATAAAACGCGGCTGAGTCGGCGCTTATAGAGATACGGATTGTATGAGACTCTCTTGGAGCAGTTGCACTTACTGTTTGACTATCAACACTGAAACCAGCTCAGATACGACCTCCATTTGCCATTATTATGCTGCGTGAAGTTTCTCAATTGTCGAAATTGGCACGGCAGCCCAGCCAACCTTTCAAACTTCTAAGGGCAACTCGCTGTGCGTTCACAACCACTTCAGGCCGTGTTCAGGCTTCACAATCTCTAGCCAGCGCCCCAAGGCCCAAGCCACGGGGAAGTAGGCTTCTTAAACTATTCATTGGCGGAGCTGCCATTGGTATTGCATTTAGGGTCGGAACGGATCTCGGCAAAGCATCAGCCAATAAAAGAACACTGAAGAGGCACAAATTCGTGGAGAACTCGCCCGAGTTCAATTATCTACATACTCATCCGTTTGTCCGCGAGTTGCGCCAAGATGAGAATTACACAGAGTCTCTCTACTGTGATGATATCCCGTTGTTTCATCAGGATGTCATGGTCACGACGGGATTGCTGTCTGGAGACGGATTATTGACTGTGGAGCCATTGGTCTTTACCAGCAAAGACCGTCGGGGTGACAGCTATATTTTCTATCATGTGGGCCATGGACTATCCCATCATCAGCCGGCAGAGAAGTTTCCTGGTACTGCTGTGCACACAGGTCTTCTGGCCATTCTGATGGACGACGGCTTGTCAAGATGCGCATTCGAACTTCTTCCAAGGAAATACGGAGTGACAGCTACTTTGGATTTATCGTATGAAACTCCCATTGCACCAGACTCTTTTGTTGTATTAAGAGCTACTCCAGGAGAGGCTGTTGGTCGTAAAGCCCGTGCTATGGGTGCTCTGGAGGTTCTACAGGATAACTCGACTAGCGACACTCATGGACCAGTAGTTGTCAAGGGCTCTGTACTGATGGTCGAGCCCAAGTGGGGAAAGTATATTCTGTGGATCCGTAACTTCCTATAGCGTTATCCTGGTGGGCTCATTAAATGAACTGTTCAACCTCTAAGGCCCAGATGTTACCCTGTAGTACCCCACATTTTCCTTTAAAATCTCAGTGGGTTTGATTTAGCGCGAGAAGCGGGTAACCTTTGAACTTTATCACTGTCGTTGTACAGAAAGATCTTTGCTAACAAGATGACGACGACCAGTCGTCAAATACAAATCAACGCAGTGGCAGGACGCGGAATCATCTATGATATAGAAACAGTGAAACTACTCCGTGAGAAATATCACATCTCAGGTACACTTACTGGCATCCTGCCTCAGATCCCTCAGCAGAATGTGTTCATGGGCCTTCCCTTGGAACTGATGCCTGAAGATGTCGAGTATCTTGTTCATTTCTTGAAAGTTGCATTTGTTGTTGATGATTACACGGCACATTTGAGCGCTGTCTCCCGTCTGGAAGAAGCTGATGTGACCCAAGTTAAGCAGAGCATTGCAGTTGCAGAGGAGCAACAGATGGAAGCATATACGGAGCGGATGTGGGAGAAACGGCAACTGGCGCTCAAAAAGCAGCGGGAGAAGAAAGCCAAAAATTTTGACTTAGAGAAGGACCAGCATACCGACAGTTCCATTTCTGCTGAGGATGTAGAACGTGAGAAACAAGATTGGAAGGCTTCCTTGGTAGGGACGGTCGCACCGCGTGCTGGTGTTACAATTAACATTCCAACATCTACAACGGTAGAGAATCTGCCAACGTATGACGCATCACAATTTGATAGTGAGCCATGGATTATAGACCCACCCAAGAAGCCATCTTACGATATGTACAAATATCTTCAACAAAAAGGCTTTTTCTTGTCTCCGGGACTTCGTTTTGGAGGCCAGTTTCTGGCATATCCAGGCGATTCGCTGCGTTTTCACTCGCATTTCACGGTCATTGGATTCGGATGGAATGAAGAGTTCAATGTTCTTGATATTGTTGGCGGCGGCCGGTTGGCAACATCTGTTAAGAAGTGTTGGGTAGTTGGAGCTGCCAACGAGGAAGACAATTACAAGGCATACAGCATCGAATGGGCAGGATTTGGCTAATAATGCTCAATTATTTATTCTCATTACAATAATTTATAGATATATCATGACATCAGTGGGAGTGGTATAGCGGTGCTTGATTGAAAGCATTCAAAGCGAGATGCCTGCTGAGTCACACAGCTGCCTGAAAATACCATTCTCCTTGAAAAGATCGGATGGAGTGCCTACTTCAGCAAGGGTTCCTTGATCCATCACCAAGATGCGGTCATAATTGATAATGGAATCAAGTCGATGAGCAATGCACAGCACTGTGCAGCCAGGGAAACTGCTGTCGATGACTTGTCGAACTCGAGCATCAGCATCAACATCGATACTAGATGTTGCCTCGTCCAAAACAAGGATTTTCTTCTGCATGACGAGGGCACGAGCCAGAGCAAATAACTGCTTTTCACCGGCGCTGAAATCTTGTCCTCCCTTGATGATCGCCTTGTCAAGGTTAAACTTGGCTGTTGTTGACTTAGTCAGAGCGTCTGTGGCTGTAGAAAGCCCAACTTTCTGCAAGGCTTCCCATAGTTTAGAGTCATCATGCTTTCCAAATGGATCGAGATTGGATCGAATCGTTCCGTCAAAAATGACTGGGTCTTGAGGAACAATACACAAACTGGTACGCAACCGATGCAGATCAACTGTTGAGATATTGACACCATCAACCTCTATCGACCCACTGCTAATTTCAAATAGCCGGAAAATGCATGACAGAATTGTGCTTTTGCCTGCTCCAGTTCGGCCACAAATACCGATGCGCTCGCCTGGTTTTATAGACAGCGTGAAGTCCGTCAGAGAATATGGTAATTCTTCTCTGTACTTCAAGTAAACACTCTTGAACTCGATGCTTCCCTCAGACGGCCAACTTTCTGGTACCGCTTTGCTTTGGGCACCCTCTTCGATCTCTTTGGGAAGATCCTTGGAATATTCAACGACACGCTCGACCGATGTCATTTCGTTTTCGAGAGCTGTTAGAACTGGCAGAATATATGTCATGAAGAGGATTGTTTCCGACAACAGACTGAGAACAAGGCCCGTCTGAGAGGGGCTCAGAGAGAACACCTTTAGAGAGCAGAGTAAACTTGTCACAAGCGTGAGAACGAATCCGACGGCATTGACACGGACGGTCAGCCAAAGTTGAGCTGCAGCGTTCAGGAAGAATGCACTGTTCATATCATTCAACAAAGCTGTAATGCGATCAATAAATAACTCCTGGCGGCTGAAAAGAACTGCTGTATCGATACCATTGATGGCTTCAGAAACTCCAGCCAACATAGCAGATCGCTTCAAGGCTTGAAACCGACGAATCTCACGAGAGCATGACTGATAGTATCCAAGAACCAAGCTCAGAAGAACTGCAATCAAAGGCAGTGAGAGGGCAACGTAAGGTTGGTAAACAAATACCGTTACAACTTGACCCACAAACAAACAGACAACAAGGAGTGTCTGAAACAAGGCCATATATATGGTCGTATCAAGATGCACCATATCCTCTGTAAAACGGTTCAAAATACGGCCAGCAGGATTACGATCGAAGAACGATACCGGTGCTTCCAGGATAGAAGCTATTCCTTTATTGTGAAGCGTGAAGCTGGTCAAAGTCGTGAAGATAGCAAGGCCAGCAAAGACAGTAAACTCGCAGATGGCTTCAAATATAGAGAGTGCAATGTAACCGCCAATGTATGTTCCATTAGAGAAGGCAAACACATCTCCTGTCCAGTAGTTCAACCAAATAGAAAGCCAAGAATGGGACGCCGCCTCCATAACACTGAAAAAGAGGACAAGAGCGACACATATCATGCACTTTAAACTACCGTCAGCAGTCAGATACGCTTTAAACATAGCAAAAGAGAACTTGCCCTCTCTTTTTTTTTCCTCGTCCATTGCAAGAGCCTTTTTATTGGTCGGTATCGAAGCTTCATCTTCTGAGGAAGGTTCGCTCAACGCATTTGAAGTAGCAACCATCGCACCTTCGTCTTTATGCCTTGAGGAAGCAACCGAGGCAAACTCAGGAATCGACTCCAATAGGTTGTCGAATGATCCTTGATGAAATTTACCGTCGTTGTCAATATATATGACAGAGTCGGCCTTAGCGGCAACACTAACATTATTGGTTGCCAGAATGACAGTCCGATCACGAAGGATTCCTGTCAAGCATTCGTCAATTATCACTCGAGCAACCTTGGAGTCAACGGCACTGAGTACGTCATCAAGGATAACAATATCAGCGGGCTTATAAGCGGCTCTTGCTAGGGACACTCGAGCCTTTTGACCTCCACTGAGTGTGATACCGCGTTCTCCAACAAATGTGAGATCACCGCTATCAAAATCCCCGAAATCCTTGTCTAACGAGCATGCCTTCACTACCGCGTCATATCGCTGCTCATCAAAGTCCTCGCCAAACAAAATATTGTTACGCAAGCTTCCACTCATCAGCCAAGGTACAATGGATGCCGATAAGGAGTTACTGCTGATGTATACTTGCCCCTTGAGCTTAAACATATTTCCAAGGATAGCATGGAGGATGCTCGTCTTTCCACGTCCTACAGAGCCAAGAATAGTAACGAGGTCACCGTTGCGCACGTTGATATTGACGTCTTGAAGCTTGAAGCTTGATGCTCCACCATCGGCAGCTTTCTCCAGAGGTTGCGTCCATTGGAACACACCGTCTTTAATAGAAACCGCACTGTCGTCTTGGGACGACAGAACAAGGTACGAATCAGCAGACTTGGTATCAAACAGCTCAGCAACGCGCTTCAAAGCAACATATCCATCAGCAGCAGCAGCAAATCCAACTGACAGCATACCCAGCGCGGGTGAGAATTGCGCAAAGAGCGTGAAGGCAGGAAACGCATTTGATGGAGACATGCCTTTGTTGAGGGTGATCATTAGCACAAACGCGACGACGGACGCAAAGTAAGAAACACGCGAGGTAACAGCAGAGAAAATAGCATCAACATACTTGAGACGGCGTAACTGGAGAACCTCGTTCCATCGTTTAGATTCAATGCTTTGTTGATAAATGTTCTCCAGGCCAAACATCTTTATCGAGCGGATGCTGGTGACCAGTTCTGTCAGTAGCGAGACGCGGGCCTCGGCAAACGGCATGCTCTTGACACGCAAAGGCATAGATATGTACTTGCTCAGGACAGCATTCAGAACTAAGAAGAGGAGAATAAGACCAATGCCAGGGAGAGAAGGACCTGGTCCAATGGTGTGGATAAGAACACCAGTAGCGACACCTATACTGATGACAGATGAGATCGCGTACGGAGAGGTGCGGAGTCCCGTCATAATACGGAGAGTGTCAGAGGATGTTAGCGTAGTGATTTTGGCAGTAGTGAATGTTTGCTGAGCCTCGGTGTCAAGAGTCAAAGCGTGATCATAAATCTCATTGACGAGAACCGACCGCACTAGCTCCGCAGTGGTAGTACCGACGTATTGAAAATATGACAAGCAGTAGCCCGACAGGTAGTTGAGGATTGCAAAGCCGATACTGTAGCCAATTGCCTTGCCAGCATTAACTTTTACGCCGACTTCTACAAGCAGGATAAGCCGTTGTAGAAGCAGGGGACTGACAGCACTGATGGCCATTGACGAGGAGATAAATGTGGTTGACAGCAGCAAACGAAACCAGAATGTCTGCATCAGAGTGAGCAGCAGGTTCATGGGTCCAGCGCCATTGCGACGGCGCTTACAATCGCGGAACTTAGCCTGCCATGTCTCCACTTGATCATCGGGGCCCAGCGTCCAAAAGTCTTCGTTGCGAACTCCACGAAGGTAACCAACTCTCAATAAGGGACCCACCCAGCTAGCAAATACCAACTGTACAATAGATTGACGAGGTGCTTGTTGGCGAGCTTCAGGCACCGGCGGCACTTTGACCTTGGTATACAGGGTCAGGAGCTTGCGAACATATTGAGGTTCAGCGGTGGGTTCAGATGAATCACTTGACGAATCAACCGCGATGGTTTCTTCAGCAGTTTCGACGCCCATATCAGTGGACAGTCAGAAATAAGTGGATAGTAAAGGAGAAGTAACGGATCAATCTTTGTACTGGAGATTCAGCTCTGTTATTATAAGCTTTCTTTATAAGCTTTCGCCCAGTGCCGTGTGCTGCAAGATATGGGCACGGCGGATGACGTGTCTAGGGCAGATCTGTGCAGTTCACGGACTCCGTTGTTGCAATATTGGAGGCAAATGTGGGCATCCTAGTAGGCGCACAAGGCGAAGAGGCGAATGTCGACAAGTGCTGTAGTCATGAAGGAGGACCCAGTGGGAAATCACTCTGTTAGGGGACCAAATGGTGAGTTATGTAATTGGGTTTAGTAGGGGTCGAGATCGTTATCGAAGCCGCACGCAGTGGCGACATAAGTGAAGCGACCGTTGAGGCGAATACCATCATCTATCACAGGCTGAGAAAATTTCCTGTTGGAGAGCCTTGCGAGGTATGTGTACATGAATTTGCCACTCGTCCTTCGCCACACTGACGGATTCCGACGTGAAAGTTGGCATTGGAACAAGCCTGTATCGTCAGCAAGTGAGTCAACGAAAATGAAGATAAAGAAGTAGATAACGATTATGAAGAAGAAGACAAAGATAAAAGAAGAGTTGTCATATTACTGGCTGGCCAAATCGCACGTTTATTAGCATATAAGAAAGTAACAAAACTGATTGTTTAGGCTTATTGAAGCTCCACTGAGTTAAGACTTTTGTCATAGGGTTGAAGAGCACTGCATAAATGCAGCACCGTTAGACCCAATTGTGCATATTTATGCAGTGCCGATCACTGTTATAGAAGATTGTATCTCGCGGAGGAACGGAACTTCAGGTGGTGCGTTGACATATAACTATGGAATGAATATGCTTCTGTCGAGAGTACCGGTGGATGAGGTTGTAAAAAAAGCTAACTGAACCAACCAAAGTGTACCAGCTAGACTTCATTAACTGCTAAACCTACCGTTCAGTGGCCATTGTTGTCGTTAGTTATAGCTAGTTTTTACACCATTACATTGAATAAATGTAATGGTCTGTTTGAAAATTTGTTTAATACTTCCTCAGAGCTGATATTCTGTTGAGCAACGTTGCGCTGCCGCGTAACAGCCTGGAGAGCCGTCAGACTGGAGGTAGAGATCTCTGTTGATCTACAGATGGACGCAATAAACGGTGTCACTACAAAGTGTCCAAGGCAGTAAGAGTTGGAATATTTGCCAGGGAGCTGTACCCCAACTTCTAAGATGGGCTTGACCAATTTTATAAGCTCGTAGACCACACAGCTGATAAGAATGCTGTACCAGCTATTACTATTCTCAGGATGTTTTATAGTTGGTTCATTATGGGCCAGTCAAATCGCAGTACCGAACCAGTTGCTTGATAATATTGCCCCACCTGCCGTTAGTGGTAGCAGTACCTGGCAGATGAAACACCAGAACTATTACCTCGGAGAACTTGCGTCATTGCAGCAACAGTTGCTACAAAGACAGTTAAGACGGCAGAAACACAACTGAATGGTCTACTACAGATAAGCAAGGTTGCCTAGATCCAAACAAGCAAGTGACTACCAAATATAAATGATAAGCAAACGACTAGTAGACCACAATGGATAGCAGAGCATCCCAACAGATTCCCGTTTATCTCTAGCGTATTGACGGCAGACATGAAACGTCAATAATATCGAAATACCACGAGAGCAAACAGTTCAGATAAGCAGCAGAGCAGTGGCATTGGGTGAGTTGATTGGCAAAAACTTGGATTGGTATGTACATGGCGCAGTCAAGGTTTGGTACCAGCGGCAAGGTACTGATAGACATAGGAGATCAGCGGTTTTATTTTCCCGCAGGCACAACCGACGATTGTCACGCCGATTGCGGACCCATCTGACACTAAAACAGAACGACAGAACGTTGTCCAAAGGATCAGGGACTTCACTGGACGGCTTACAGATGGACTATAAGCTTTTTCGGAATGTTCCATGGCTAGCATAGAGCTGGCGAGATATGCACAGGACGGCGGGGTATTTTTTTGTGTGTCGTCGCCATTCTACTGGTACTAGCGAGAAAAGTCCGGGTCAGTAGGGCATCAACGACCTGAGAAAAAAGATGGGCATCGGTTCTAGTAGTCGGCCGAGGCGCCGAGACGTCGGAACGTGCGTCGGGATGCCGAGATAATGCCGAGGTGACATCCTCAAGAGCTAGACCCAACCCCCACCTCCACCTAGAAAAAAATACGAGACCTCAAGATACAAAGCTAACTAGTTTGCGGATGCCCCGCACCACAAGTTGTTACCATTCAACCCGATAACAAACTCAGTTTGCTTGTTCTCTTATAGCCGACCTTGGACACTGGCTGCAAGGTGCCCTGACCCGTTCCTGGTTAGACTTGGAGCTAAGGTTTGGTAGCCGTGCTGGTCGACAGCAATCATGATAAGCGAGGAGTCGGTGTTAAAGAAGGGCAATAAATAGGGCAACACGAGCAAGTAACAGGCCCATAATACAATTCCCTTTGACTCATCTATACAGTTGACAATATTTGACCCTCCAACCCGTTATAATATGATCATGGTTCCTCTCTACCTTACAGATCGGGACTCCGTGTAACATCAAGTCCGAGTCACAGCGCCGCACAGGCTGGGCTCGGCGCGGCCCTCCTGCACAGATCGACAGACTGGTGTGAAAAAACGGGCAGTTAAAATGTTTGTCACAGTACGGGATCATCTGGCGGCCCGAATCCACGGTACTGGAACCCACTTTTAAGGTTCCTCTTTCTATGCCACCTTCCCCTTGACAAGTGGCGTTTATGATTCCCACCTTTAGTGTCAATTGTATTACTTTAACCCACCTATTCACTGCCCCCCCGGAGAACCCCCCGCTTTTTTTCGTGCCTTGCCCCGCACCTTGCTTTTTATATTACTCCGACTGTCTGTCTCGCAGCAGTCCACGAGCTTATCCGAATTTTTCCGGCAGCTGTTATCAGTATAAAAATGTCGTGATATGCCCACAACTTATGATTTGTCTGTTTCCCTATTTTTTTCCTTCCATCTGTATATCTATTACTCCCCCTCCCCCCCCTAAGAAGAGGCATTCTTCATCGTTTACCTCAAAACCCACCTTCATCCTCTCCACCAACTTTGCTTAACCCCGCATTTTGGGCGCCCCCTGTGCTCGCATCTGCTATTGTCCTGTGCAGCTGTCCAGAAACGGACATATTCGCTAACCTCATAAACTCTGCCTTCTTAGCACACCTTTTTTTTGTCGTCTCGAGATTTGGGCTCAACCTCTCATCTTTGTATATTGGTTCCCACTGAGTTGTCTACGTTTGTAGCGGCTCTCCTTTGTGTAGCCTTGCCTCTCTCGTACCCCCACCCCCACCACCACCACCACCAACCCGCAAAGGTCTGCGACTGCTACGTGCTCCTCGTTTAGCTCATCGCCTATGCGTCAAAATTTGACTGATTTTTTCTTGCGTCTTTTCCACGACTTGGTCAACTCTTACTTCTCGACACCTATTTTACGTTTGTTTCGTTCTTCCGACACCCCTTCTTCGTCTTTGTCTTCTTCGTCTTTACACTCGTCTTCTCCCATGATCAACGACCAAGACCAACAACAACGACAAACCCTCGTTTCTCGCCAGCTTGTCCATGACTTGCTGGCTAGCTTCGGCTCGGGCTTCGACACCATCTATACACTGTTTGCTGCTCTTTTGCACCATTTGACAAGTATCTTTGCAACAGTCTGCTCCTGGGGTCTTCATATGGCTCTGGCTCAGGCCCATGCTGCTCTAAACCTCGTATGGTCGCTGGTTCACCGAGTCTCGAGCTTTGTAGGCTCAATCCTCACCGCCATCGTCGTCAACCCAACAATGCTTGCCTGGCGCCTGTTCAGGGTGTTTTACCGCCTTATCATTGTACCCATCTTCTACTTCACACTGGCTGCTGGTGCACTGGGCATTCTAGCTGGAATTGTTGTCGGCGCCAGTGCTCTGCTTGTTCAAATGATCATTCCTGTCGAACGCAAGCCTACACGTTCAACAACTCAGACACCTGCCACGGGTTCTCCTTCGACATCTGCGCGGCCTCATCGACCTGCCCGTTCCCGTCAGCCAGTAGTGCCCTCATCGCTGATGCAAAAGTCGGCTTCCGTATCCATCACCACCACGGCAATTGGTGGCGGCTCGGCAATTGCTCCTGTACGCCAGACAGGCTCGTTGCGACGAGACACGAGTCCACGAGCTGAACTCAATGGCAAGGAAGACGCTTCTGTCACGACAGGTTCTCCTCGTGCTCATACACAAGTTGCACAACCTTTTGGTGTTGTTGCTGTGTTGACTCCACCAGGCTCGCCAAAACGCAAGTTCGCCATCACCACCGAGGTCTCATCGGCCGTGTCGATCACGACCGGTGCCAACACAATGCCAGCGCTTGCGGCAGTTTCTACGCCTCGTAAACCCCGTCGTTCAGTGGGGTTTGTTACTCCACGAGACCCCGTACGGACTGAGTACGAGGACGAAGACGGCTACTACAAGTGGTCGGGCTCCTATTCCCCTACAACGACAGTCACTTCGTCTCCAGCGCTGAGTCGTAGTGTCAGTACCGATACCATTGAGGAGGTCGAGGAGAACGACGAAGGTAACGGGTCTTCGAGCTCTAAACCATCTAGAGAAATCGAGCACGCATGCCCGCGGTCCCTGGTGGATCTCGAGCCTTCACGCTACGATGTACTACGGCCACTAACTTCGGTGCCCTTGGCTCTTCGTGATCCTCGTGGTGAAGCCTACCGTCTCGCTTCCAACACAAGTCCCTACCATTCACACTCTCCTACTCCTGTGGAACTTACCGGTTAAACGTCGGTTGCCGTCACTTTGGTGATCCAGCCGCCATGCTGCTATTTATTGCTTGATGCGAGTTTTTCGCTTTGCTTATTTATTGGATGCTAGAAAAAATGCATGTGAGATTGTAATCTACAGTTTGAAGTAAGAGAGACGATTAGTCGTAGTAATCTACAGTTTGTACAACAGAGACGACAAGTCGTGAAGTAGTACAATTTATAGGGATCTGAGAAGTACAAGGGAAGACTGTGAAGTAACCTACAGTTTCAAAGGATCTGAGAAGGAAAAGGAAGAACGAGTTACCGTGAACTTACGAAGTAATCTATGGTTCACAAGCTCTGAAAAGTAAGAGACATGACTGTGAGCTAATAGAGTAATCTACGACTTTACTTAGGCTAATTACCATAAACTAATGAAGTGAGAGGTCAATATTGATGGACCAGTCAATAATATTGTGGTTATTCTACACTTCATCCACCTTTAAGACTAATGGTAATTGTACCGTGGAAACGAAACTACTGTTCCTGCAAAGTGATACAACTAAGGACCGAATAGGCTGTTGTATAAGTATTCAAGTGTAGCTACATAGTGAAAGATCAAGTTGAGCTGTCGCTATAAACGATCCAAGGTCATGCTGTTCATCCAAAGAAAACAATACGAGCACTGGCATTGTTAAAAACGACATCGACACGAGCACGTCCACTGCTGAGAAGATGAACATCAACGCCCGCACCATCGTGCCAGACACGAGGATCGACCTTGTGCTTCGTGATGTAACTGTATCGACCAATGATCTTGGCAGAGTAGGGCTTGCCAAACGAATTGGCAAAAATGACCACTGCTCCTTTACCATTGCTGGCAATCTTCTCATAAATCTCAGGGTTTCCTCCAATCTTACCCTCACGAATCATGCCGGCATCCGTAATGTCGTCCTTGATGCGCTTGTACTCATCAAGGTACTTCCGTAGACGTTTGGTTCCCTCCGGTGTTACTTCCAACAGATCTCCCCAAATACCATTGGATCCAAGGATCAGCGACCCTACATTTAGCTTCTGGTTGTCGGCGCCAAGGTCAAGTGGCATTGTGTCTTCTTCACCACCTGCACTGTACCGAACCAGGTGAGCTCCCTTGTTATAGATCTCGGGGTATGTGTCATCTGGATAGTAGTGCACAAGGAACAGGATTGATGGAATCCATTTGTCGTAGTCAAGCGGTGCACGACATGTCCATGCTCTTGCTGGGCCTGGATAAAAGGCAATGTTGGTGTTAGGCGGGCCCTTGGGATTTTTGGCGTATCCTGGCGGGTATGGCATATCATGGATGGAGTGGCTAGGTCCGTTGTTGATAAGGAAGAACTTTCCAACTGTGAGAAAGCCCAGTCCCACGAATCGAGAGCCCTCAGTGACGTCGAAATCAACAATGGCACCGTCAATAGCACGGTTAACTTTGTCGACAATGTACATCATGGCTCTACCAAGGTTGAAGGCATACGCATCTGCGCGCTCCTGACGTGTGTGGCTGCTGTCTCCATGATTGTGATCAGGACTGTCACATCCGTACTGACTGATTGCATCCCACTTGAAGTAGGTGACCCCATATTCCTTGGCTCGCTCAATCATCTTGTCAGCAAAATGATCTGCCCAATCACTAACAAGACACATCTGGTGGCTTTCTTCAGTGTTCCAGATGATCTCAGGGGGGTACTGCTTGCCCTTCCACAGCATTATATTCTTCTGGTTCTCCTTTAGCGGCTTACTGGAAACGGCCGCGGATTTGGGTTCCCACCAGATACCCATCTTCATACCATGTTGGTCAAGGCGCTGCTTAATTGGTGCAAGGCCATTGGGGAAGCGCTCAGGACTGTATACCCAGTCACCAGACTTCGCAAACCAGCACACGTCTAGAACATAGACATCAATTCCCATTGCGTGCGCTGCGTCAATATCCTTGAGAACAGCTTCTTCGTTCATAGCAGCAAAATAATCGAGTCCCTTCCAGAAGTAATCCCGCTCCTGTCTGTTCCATGTGTTGTAGAAAATGTATGGTTTTCTGCTCTCATTGTGCGTTGCCATATACTTAAGCACAAACTCACGATACACAGCTGCCAGGTCCTCAGCTGAGCCGGCGATTGCTGCAAACTCAAACCAGATAGTATCAAGAGGCCTTTTGGCTAGATCCTGGTTGCTGAGATAGTTGCCCTTGATGGCCTCTACAGACACAAGACCACCAGAGGCTGTTTTGGCCAGATGGAAATCGACAAATGCGTCTGGCACCTGTGAACCATGTTCATAAGCGACAAGTACCGACCCAGTAGACGTCGAGTTCACGAGAATCGGACCCATTGCCTTGAGGTCATCTTCAAACGCATCGGCCCACAAACTACGCTCAGATATGGTGTAGGTATGCGCAGGCTCAAGGTATTCGGAAAGGCGCACCTCGGTGGTCGAAGAAGCTGATTCAGTCTGCCACGGTACAGTCAGGTACTGTAGCGAATCAGCTCCAGCAGACTTCGTGGCCAGATACTTGCCCTCCTCGGAAGCCTTTAACTTGTAGCTGAAGCGAACAACTGGTGTCTTGGTCGACACGCGGAAGGTCACTGCCAGAGATAGACCTGGATGGTCAGTCACTGGGCCCTCTGTAGAGACCTCTGTGATGTGCTCTGAAGCAGTAGTGGCTACAGGAGATGACCATTTCGACACAGAACACACAACACGCGACTGATTGAGCTCAATTACAGGTGGTGAAATGCTGTATGAGGACTCGGAGTCTTTGAGTTTGTAAGTCCACAGCTCGGTAGGTGATGAAGCCACGGTTTTGATCTCAAATGAGCCAATAAACACAGTATTAGTTCCGATTTGGACCATTGTAATGACAGATAATAGCAGGACGCTTCTACAATGACAATAGAGAATAATAGTGTTGAAAGATGACGAAGCAGTATATTTAATATAAACTGCAGTTGTGTGGGCGGAACGGGCGGGTACTCAAGAGCGGAAAGAGTCCGAAACACGAACGCGGGGAAGCAGGCCATTTAGCCGGCGGTTCCAGATTCAGGCAAACCGCGACTTAGTTGCCGGCATCGGAACCGTGACGAGAGTAGAAATGCCGATGACACTTGATGGTAGAGCCCCGGCCTAATTGTCGGATTTTAGACCTTGTAGGCATTTTTTTTGGCAGCAACAAACGACCACGACAACTCAACAATTATACCCCAACAGAGCAAATAAATAAAAGTTCAATACAATGGAGGTGAAGACAAGTTCTTTAAAGGTTTAAAGGTCAAATGCAGCTTCCGACGGTTATCGGTTGTCAAGAAGAAGGCAGGCAGCGCGGGGGTAAACGGAAGCAGGGGAAAATATGCAGGTTGTGCAGACCCGGACCGATAGGGCAGGGGCGGAGGGGGTAGAATGGATCAATTTTCCCGGCGTTGAAAGCTAAATTAGTGTTTTATTGTTCCAATTTCAATAGATCCAGTCTATATCAACTCAATGAAGTCATTATAGACCAGTTAAATACAGCTCTCAGGCAGTCAACATGGCCAATAGGCAGTATGCCAGAGACCTCCGCATACAGCAACATGCAGCTTTGAGTGCGGCTGGCGTGACCCTGTTTCCTGCATATTGCCGTAATCGGAAAAGTGGGGGAGCAGGGAAATCAGATGCTCACACAATGACAAAGTGCGGGGTAGTGAATAGTCGAATGATCACCTCAGTATTGAACCCGCATTTTTTGAAACAATAGTAATTCCGGCTAAATTGATAAATATCCCGAAGTGCGGGGTGCATCAAAGTTGCCAGGATTGTGGGGAAGCTCCGTCCTTAGAGATCGGGGACGAATGGGAAGAGGGGACTAAGTGGGGCCTTCTCGTGATCTATATAAGCACGTCAAAGTATCTCAAATCACAAGGCTCAAACTTCATTATTGTATTATCAGTGTCTAGTTTTCCATTCTAATTATGTCTGAGAAACCTGAAGTTATCGTTGATCACGTCGAGGCCGTGGACGATGTCACACTCGTCGACGCCAAGCTTGCTTCCGAGAAGGAACACGAGCTGACGGCGTGGCAGGCAGCAAAAGAGTATCCTTGGGCCATTTTCTGGTGCTTTTTCGTGTCCATGTCCATTATCATGGAGGGATACAGCTACAGTTTGATGGGTAATTTTATTGGTTTCCCTTCTTTCCAACAGCGTTACGGCTCTTACTTCCCCGATATCAAGCAATACCAAATCTCGGGTCCTTGGCAAGTGGCTCTGGGTGATGGTGCTTCAATTGGTACATTTTTCGGAACCTTTTTCAATGGATTTTTGTCGCAGCGCTTTGGTCATAAGCGCACTATGCTCGGAGGTCTGCTTGTGTTGACTGGTCTGCTATTTATCATGTTTTTCTCCAACAGCGTCCAAGTTTTGTTTGCTAGTCAGGTCTTGTGTGGCGTACCATGGGGAATCTTTGCTACTATTGGCCCGGCTTATGCTGCTGAGATTTGCCCTACTGCTCTGCGAGTCTACCTCACGTCGTACACGAACCTGTGTTTTGCTACTGGCCAGCTTGTGGCTGCTGTTGCTCTAGCATGTCTTATTAACAACGAGACCCAATGGTCATACCGTATTCCATTTGCTCTTCAGTGGATGTGGCCTATGCCACTTTTCTGCATTATCTGGTTTGCTCCCGAGTCCGGATACTTCCTTGTTCGACAGGGCAAGCGTGAGGAGGCCGAGAAGGCGGTGAGCCGACTGCTTCGCAAGGGTTCCAATATTGACCCCAAGAAGGTTGTTGCTCTGATGGAGCACACTAATGCCATTGAGATGGAGGTTGAGGCCGGCCAGTCTTACTTTGATTGTTTCAAGGGTACCGACCTTCGCCGAACCGAAATCAGCTGCGTTGCATTTGCAGGCCAGGTCTTTTGTGGAAGTAACTTTGCCTACAGTCCTACATATTTCTTTGAGCAGGCTGGTATGAGTACTAACAAGGCATACAAGCTCAACGCCGGTGACTCTGCCATTGCAATGTGTGGAACGGTACTTTCGTGGTGGCTTGTCACTCGTCTTGGTCGTCGTCAGCTGTACCTGTGGGGAATGGGAACTTTGACTGTGCTATTGTTACTGATTGGATTTGTGTCACTGGCTCCTCTTTCTAACCAGAACGCCTTGTGGTGTCAGGCTGCTTTTACCGTCATGTGGCTGCTTGTGTTTTCCACATCCATTGGTCCTGTTGGTTGGGCTATCCCCAGTGAGACTGCGTCGACACGTCTTCGTCAGAAGACTCTGTGTCTGGCTCGTAACGCCTACTACATTGCCAACATTGTCGGTGGAGTATTGGAACCTTATATGATCAATCCTACCAAGTGGAACTGGCGTGGAAAGACGTCGTTTTTCTGGGCCGGCGCTGCGTTGCTGACGTTTATCTGGGCCTACTTCCGACTTCCCGAGGCCAAGGGCCGTACGTTTGAGGAGTTGGATGCCCTATTTGAGCGCCGTCTACCTGCTCGTAAGTTTAAGCGGGCTATTGTCAATGTGTACTCGGAGAAAGGTGGTGAGGAACTTGATGATGTCGAGCGCTCTGCCGAGACTGTTTGAGTTGAAAGTCAGATAACGAGTCAATGTTTTAAGATTTTGCCAAAGCTCAGTAGCAATCGAGTTTACAAAGGGACTGTAGGAGTGAATTTGACGAATTGTACGAGTGAGTTTGCCAAAGGGACTGTCATATTGACAAAAGGACTGTAGGAGTAAATTGACAAAAGGACTGTAGAAGTAAGATTTATAAAAGGACTGTAGGAGGACATCTACGAAAGCACTAGACAGTGGGCGCCTTATAGTGGAAAAAGATGAGCCGTGATGGAAAACTTACTGCATTGTATATCTTAGTGATACAGCAGTAATTATAAGAAGCATTATAATTGTTACCGAGTAGAACCAGTAACAGCTGGCATTACGTCATGAAGTTCAAGATAAGGTGCAATAGCTCTGTAGAAGTAGAGAAACGTAGTCAAGCTTTTAGTTATGCTCCATTTAAAATGCTCTTATCGTAGTATTATCAGAGGGTATGTATATAGTGTATAATCAGGGAATAGAGTCAGTTGTAACAAGAGTTGATTATAACAAGAGCTGATCCACTACTGCTAAAGACATTTTCACGGTCTTAACAAGGAGAGTCTCGGTTTTAAATGAAATTGCTGACAAGTTCAGTGACAGAATCTTAGTCAACCTACTGAGTCAATCGGCACAGCACATGCACAACAACTGCACATCAAACTTCAAGACAAGCCGATCTTCTGACATCCTCGCATCCAAGACAAGCTTTTTACAGATGCAATAGGTAGATCATCATGTTGGTCAATTGCGTCGAAGGTCACGAGAGTTGAGAGCATTGGATATTGATACGGGTATTGAATTTTGATTCAAAAGACAAACGAGACAGACTGTAGTGTATGCCAATTGGACTATAGTGGATCCCCATTGTTTCGGAGGTGACTGTTGATTTTACCGAACAACGACATGCCAGTCCGCTGCAGCACGTGGCAGCTAAGCTTTCAAGGCGCAGAACCGTGCAGGTGCATGATGCAGCTGGAGCGCGGAGAAGGCTGTAGGTATCCTGGATAGGCAGATTTGGTGCCGACCCGAGACCGGATATGAAGTAGGCGCGGAGAACAAGTGTAGGTATAGAATGTTTGGGAGGATTCGTATTATTCTACGAGTACAGTGGGCGTCAGTAGGCGGGCGTAGGATAATCCGCCTTAGCTCTGATTGTTTTCACGGAGATAATTGTAGTAGCAGTAAGGCAGCCCAGCAGCCAGTGAGGCAGCAGCCAGCCATCCAGCCAACCAGTTAGCAGCCAGCCAGTTAATAGCAGTTAGCAACCATTATAATATGAATCATGAACTTGGGCCGTTGTTCTACCGTTTGGGTCAAGTGTCACTTGACCTGTTGTCAATAAGTTGTCTTAGATCTATCCTAATCCAGTATAACTTCAACGTTGTGAAAACAAAGCGACATGGTAGCTCACATACATACAAAGACAAGGTACACGATGGGGATGTCCTAAATAGGCAGTCATCCAGAGTAGTTGGAGATAGCACGGAGTAGGGCGAGGGGCCAAGCCACGTGCTTGAGGGCAAACGCAACTTTACACTGCCAAATGCTAGCTGCAATACTAACTGCAATACTAACCGTTACTCCGCCTGATAAAACGTGCTCGTCAGGCCAAGACCCCCCCGTGTTGGGCGTGCTCCGCCCAGCTGTCTCGTATTAATTCTGCTAGAGCCTAAAAGAATTTAGTGGGCCCAGTCTACTAACCGCGACAGGTCCATGCATCATCTCGACCGAGGAGGGCTAGTCAGCGCCGAGATCCGAGACATTGTAGAAAAAGTTGGCCTACAAAAAGCCATGCAGGCTCCAGGGCCCGCATTGTTAGTTGCAGTACTGAAACAGTTGTGTTTTTAGACTAGCGAGGTCTAGGGCCTCGGCTTATTCAAATCACATTCTCATGACCAATCTCATCCCAGTATCCATTACTTGTAGTTGAATCCATTTTTATAATAAATTGCCAAGAAGTAACCTTTTTTTTTTTGTACTTGTTACCCATCATTTGTAGATCAACTCAATCTCGCGTGAGCTCGCACATCTTCTTCTCCTACCAGTTACCGTTAATTGAGCATTTGCATAGCCAAAGGAGAAACAACAAAAACAAAACACACAACTAGCCATGCTCCTTACCCTCTTTACCCATACCTCGCCACAATGCCCCGCCCTTTTTATTCCACACCATTGGCCCGCCGTAGCGATGCCGATTGGCTGCACCGCTGTCATAGGGCCCGGGCTAGGGCTCGGCTGGCTGTTTCGATTTTTTTTTGCTTCTTCCTGCCTGGGCATTCACACCCAACTGACAGACAGCCCATTGCAACTGCTCATCGTACCTCGTGCATCTTGACCCCCGTTGCCCAGTCACAAGTCGCTATCTGGAGCACGTTTTGACCCTTGCAGCTTCTACTGCGGTCCACGGAGTCGCCGAACGTTATACACGGCGCTCATGACTGGGGTTCTTGTGCATTTGAGCTCATCCAAGTTTTTTTTTAGTCTGACCTTTTGTGCTGCAGCTCAGCTTCATCGCCAAGTTCGTAGAATTTCTATGTGTTTAACAATCCTTCAATCTCCTTAATTCCCGCTGCTCTGATTACTTCCCCATCTCCCTGCACTCCATCATATCTACCCCAATCGGCCCCCGATACTCCAGTCTAACTGCTCGGTACCTAAAACGTCTATTAGGTCCCCGCAGTCGTATCTCCATTTGGATATTTGAAAAAAACTCAGTGCAATTGCCGCTTTGGGTGGCATGCATTGTGGTTTGGTCGTGCCGCGTTCTGCGTACATGTCAGACTGGACTTTTGCTATACGGTCGTGCAACTCCATTCATTGTGGCTATGGTTGTGGATAGATTAGCAAATACCGGACATTTTTTATCATCTACCTATCTACATTGACACACCACCCTATCCGTGTCCACCGCTTGCCCCCTTTCTTGACATTTCCTCGTCCAAGCTTGTCCCATTCCCTTATCATTGTATGCATAGTCTATGCACCAAAAAGCACTGTTGGCGCTGCGATCGCCGCTGGCCCTAGCCCTTCGAAGCCGCGGATCAACCCACTGACCACATCTTTTTTGAACCTCTTCGCTAGGGCAAGTGAAGCAGCAAAAAACCTTTTCTATTGACGTTTAATGGTTGCAACCAATTGATTATCTTAACTGGTGTTACAACTCAACTTGGTATACTCTTTTTTTCCTTGGGTTTCTTCCTGGTCTTATTTAGCCACCCTTGTTATCTACCTTCCCCTTCTCTCTCTTTTCTACCCCGTTCGCTGCTACCTGCCACTCACACGCCCACTGCACTCCTCCCCTCCCCTCTCCCCTCTTCCCTCTTCCGACCTGCTGCAGACTATAAGTAGACCGGGATCCGCCCCTTTTAATGCCCAGATTCTAATATCTCTCTAACAAAACATCTTTTAAACAATGTCTTTTGTTAACACGTGGTTGAAGAACCTGTCTGATGAAGTGTGCTTTCACGGCACTGGTGAAATCGACGGAGATGATGGTCTTTCTGAGTACCCCTCGTACGAGGAGTCAGCTGAAGAGTCTCCCAAGTCTCCCCAGCCCGCCAACAAAGGTATGGGCAAGTACTGGGCCATTGCTACTGCTGGTGCCGGTCTCTTCTCGGACGGTTACGTCAACAACTCGATTGGTTCTGCCAGTACCTGTTTGTCGCTTATCTACCCCACCCAGTACGCCAACTCTGCGGCCCTGTCCAACGTCTCTTCTATCGCCTTTGTTGGTACCGTAGTTGGCCAGCTGTTTTTCGGTTACGTCGCTGATTACCACTCGCGTAAGCTTGGTATGATTGCCTCAACCATCATTCTTATCCTCTTCACCATCCTTGCCTCGGGATCTTGGGGTGCCCACGGCTCCCCCTATGGACTTTTCGCTGCCCTGACCGCCTACCGTTTCTTCCTCGGTATCGGTATCGGTGGTGAGTACCCCGCTGGTTCCGTTGCCTGTGCTGAAGCCACCATGGCCCTTGGTCACGGTCGCCGCAACCGTTGGTTCGTGTGGTTCACCAACTTCATGATCGATTTTGGTTTTGTTGTCTCTGCCTTTGTGCCCCTCGTGTGTCTGTGGATCTTTGGCATGAACCACCTGCAGGCCGTGTGGCGTGTGACTGTTGGTCTTGGTGCCATTCCTCCTATTTCGCTGTTTTTCCTGCGTCTCAAGTTCAAGGAGAATGAGCAGTTCAAGAAGAACAACTTCAAGCGTACCCGTGTTCCTTACTGGCTCATCATCAAGTTTTACTACCGCCGTCTCATTGTTGTTGCTCTCATCTGGTTCCTGTACGACTTTTCGTCGTACGCCTTTGGCATCTACTCGTCGGCCATCTTCAATAAGCTCATTCCCGACGGAAACCTGCACAAGACGTTTGGCTGGAACACTGTTTTCAACCTCTTCTACATTCCTGGTGCCTTCCTTGGTGCCTATGCTTCTGACTACTTTGGACCCCGTCTGACTCTGGCTTTCGGTGTTGGTATGCAAGGAATCATTGGTTTTATCATTGCTGGTGTTTACAACACTCTGATTGAGCACATTGCCACTTTCACCGTTGTGTTCGGTATCTTCACCGCTCTTGGTGAGTTTGGACCTGGAGATAACATTGGACTTATTGCCTCCAAGACCTCGGCCACCTCGATCCGTGGTCAGTACTACGGAATCGCTGCTGCTGTTGGTAAGATTGGTGCTTTTGTTGGAACCAAGGTTTTCCCCACCATTGAGAAGCAGCGTGGTCTCAACGGTCCCTTCTACGTCTCGTCGGCCCTGTGTATCTTCTCGGCTTGCCTGGCTCTGTTCTGCCTGCCTTCTCTGACCCAGAGCGCTGTTCAGGATGAGGACATTCGCTTCCGTGAGTATCTGACTGCCAGTGGCTTTGATGTCACTAAGATTGGTGATGCTGAGTACCTTCCTGGCACTAGCCCTGAGATTGCTCCTGCTTACGAGGACAAGAAGGCTGCCGTCAACACTGAGGCTCTCTAAGTCCCTTTTTTATATAAAAAACTGTAGGTTGTTTTTGAGCTGTTTATAGCATTATTAATTCGTTCTCTGTTATGACTCGTCTTATAGGTAGTATTTTGGTAGGTGAATAAATCAATCAAAAGCTAAATGAAAAGTTATAAATGGTATAAGGTCCACGATTCTTCTGCCAGATTAGCTCTTACAAAGTTGCTAGTAACATTGCATGACTTCGGTACTGTAGTCAACTGTTGTTCTACTCGTTTTACTGGTTATACTGGTTTACGGACCAAAAAGTTCAAAAAGCTCGCACCCGGGATCGAACCAGGAACCTCAAGACTTGCAATCCCACGCGCTACCATTGCGCCATACGAGCCGATTTTTTTTTGAAATTTCGTGTGCTTATAAGAGGGTATGCTGTAAGCTTGGGCCTTCTCAACACCATACACTTCATTCAATGCTATACATGGATTGATAATACGGTTAAAGGTCGAGTATACAATCGTGATCATTGTCTTTAAATCAAGTAATAAAATGACTTTTATTTGTTTTGTAAGAGTCAATCACAATGCGTTCTAATTATCAACTCATGGCACCTGCTTGTCTATATAGATATTAACTGGGCTGTTGCGATACTACCATTATTTATAGTGTCCTTACATTGACTCAATCCTTATATAAACACTAAATCCACCCGTCTGTCCACCTACTCACTATCCACTCACTGTCTACTTTTGATCCCCATCATCCCCATCATCCCACATCTACACATTTGTGTCACCTAATGGCTCCGAGTCTCGAGTCATCTCGCATCTTCTAGAATCAGCAGTATGCAGCTGTTATGCAGGGTTCGCTGCACAGCCGCATTTAACCATGCCACTATAAATCACCCGCTTGAGCAACTTTAACTGACCCTCTTTACAGTTCTTCTCTGTTACACTAATTATGGTGAAAGAAACTCAACTTTACGATCTATTGGGCTTACAGCCCTCGGCGTCTGATGCCGACCTTAAGAAAGGGTACAAGAAGATGGCCCTCAAGTATCATCCCGACAAACCTACTGGAGACACTGAGAAGTTCAAGGAAATCTCCGAGGCGTTTGATATCCTGTCTAACCCGGACAGACGCAAGCTCTATGATAATTTTGGCCTTGAAGCGGCTCGCCGTGGTGGTGTCATGCCTGACATGGACGGTGGGTCTCCTGGAGGTCCTAACGGCGTGCCTCCTGGTGGCTTTGGCGGCTTCCCTGGTGGCGCCGGAGGTTTCCCTGGCGGCTTCCCTGGAGGTTTCCCTGGAGGTGCTGGTGGTGGCATGCCAGGTGGTGTTTGCTTTAGCACCGGTGGTCCAGGTGGTGGCCAACAATTCTCATTCACGTCGGGTTCTGGCGGATTCTCTGCCAATGATGCCTTTAACATCTTCAGTCAGTTCCAAAGCTCTGGAGGCTTTGACGATGACGACGACATTTTCAGCATACTTGGTGGCCGCTCAGGCAAACGTGGCAATGGTCCTAGTATGAATGGTGGCATGCCTCGTGGAGCGGGTGGATTTGGTGCCTCTGCAGCGCCCTCTGCTCCTGACTTCACAATCAAGCTACCTGTCTCTCTAGAAGACCTTGCCAATGGCACTACCAAGAAGATGAAGGTCAAGCGAAAGCGACCACAGGGCCAGGATGAGAAGATCCTCGCTGTCAACATTAAGCCTGGCTGGAAATCGGGTACAAAGATCCGCTTTGCTGGCGAAGGAGACATGCAGCCTGATGGATCCTCGCAGGACGTTGTGTTTGTCATTGAAGAAAAGCCCCATCCTCTGTTCAAGCGTGTCGACAATGATCTCGAGTACACACTCGAGTTGACATTAAAAGAAGCTCTCACCGGTTTCTCAAAGGTCATTGAGACTCTTGACGGTAAGAAGCTCAAGGTCGAGCACTCTCGTCCTGTGTCCCCCGGATACACCATCCAGTATCCTGGACGTGGTATGCCCAACTCGAAGTCACCTAGCACTCGTGGACATCTACTCATTAAGATTGCAGTCAAGTTCCCTGAATCCTTGACTGCTGCCCAGCGAGCTGCCATTGAAGCCAACTTCTAAAACTTGATTTTGACGTTATTTATTTCCTACTCTTTTGCATATGTCCAGTGTTGACCATTTGGGCGATATAATAATATAGACAAAACCACAACAAAAAATGCTTTAAAGCCTTTATATTCCTAGTAGTTTGAAGTTCAATGGTTTTCATCCTCTTGAGTGTCCTAGTAGCGGTACCTGGTCATCCTGATGTTTACGAACTCAGTATCAGCTTGGATATAATGAATCAACAGCATGATGTTGCAATCCAACTGCAATTACCACTTAATCGAAGACCTCTTGGTGTATAGACTTTGATTTCATTCTGTCATGACGAAGATATGTATCGGCATGAATGACTGTCTCAAAATTACTACATGTAGTTCCCCTTTTCATACAAATAGATAATTACAATACAGATAATCAATACAATAGTTCCATCCGAGTCTACTCGGACTTCTTGGATTTCTTCTTGTGCTTCTTCTCAGTCTCGTCGTCGTCGTCGTCGGCCTTGCGCTTCTTCTCCTTCTTCTCCTTCTTGTCCTTCTTCTCCTTCTTGTCTTTCTTCTCCTTCTTCTCCTTCTTCTCAGACTTGGGCTCGTCATCCCCCTCGGCCTCGTCGCCCTCATCCACAGTCACCTCCTGGATAAGAGGCTTGGCAGGAGTCGAAGCAGCAGATGCAACAGCCATCTCGGTGTCGGCACCAGCAGCGTCAGGACGAAGGTCGACGTACGACGACTTCCAGGCCTCAGGCGTGTTCTCGTTGACACGTCCAAACTTGTCGAGCTTACCGTCAGCCTTGAGCTTCTTCTTGTGCTGGGCAACGGGACCAAGACCCCAACGACGCGGGTAAGTGTCGCGCTCCATGATGCAACGCTTGATCTTGGCAACAACACCGTGATCACACGTCGACAGGTCGACAGTCGACATCTGGGCAATACCAAGGGCAATGGCCTCACCCTTGGTGGTCATCAGCACAACCTCATCATTGAGCTCAATGCCATCCTCATAACGCAGCAGACCAGGGATCATGAGCTTGGCACCGTAGCACACAGAGTTGACGGCCGAATCCTTGACAACAACTCGCTTGTAGCCGAGCAGCAGCGACTCCAGGGGACGGATAATACGACGCAGGTACGACTCATCCTTGGTGTTGTCGTACAGCCACTGAGCATCAAGGACGTCGTGCAGAGTCACCATGCCGTCAGTCTCTGAAAGAGCACCAGAGCGCACACGACGCAGTTCTTGCATATGACCTCCAACTCCAAGGAGCATTCCAAGGTGCACACACAGTGTACGCATGTAGGTTCCAGCCTCGCACGAGGCCCAAAAGACACCGAGGTGGCGGTCATTGTCAAACTCAAACAGCTTCGACTCGTAGATGGTACGCACACGCAGCTGACGCTTGACAGCCGAAATGAGAGGAGGACGTTGGAACAGAGCACCAGTGAGGTTCTCAATGGCACGAGCAAGGTCTTTCTCGTCATCCAGAGCATCGTGCAATCGTACAATACACACGTACTCCTTACCAGCACCCTGCTGAGACTTGACTAGACGAGTAGCGCGATCAATGCAAACAATCAGACATCCAGTGACCTTGGGGTCCAGAGTACCAGAGTGACCAGTCTTCTCAACACGCAAAATGCGCTTGATCCAGGCAACAACTTCGTGACTGCTGGGGTTCGACGGCTTGTCGAGGTTGATGACACCCGACGAGATGTAGCTGGCAAGATCACGCTTGAGCGGTGAAGAGCCCATGGGGATGGGGGTATAGTGGGACGAACGAACAAGCAGCTTGTCGTAGTTTTTGAGCAGCAGAGGCCACGATGACGTATCTGTGGCAACACCAGCAGCATCGGGCTTGATCAGGTAGTCCGTAGACTCCTGCTTCGACACTTCTCCCTTGGCCATTGTGAAGAGCTTTACGGTGGAAGTGAAAACCAGAAATTTTTCATTTAGTATCACACCCTTGCCCGGACCTGTGTAGGGCGCATAGCCGGGTATTTTATCGGCGGATAAGCGAATGGTATGTGGAGGACAAGCTCGGGGGGGAGGGAGCAGGCATCAACCCACTCTCAGCATAGTACTACTAATTTAAATTCTTCAAAATAAGTCAACTGTAACTTTGTCAACTGTAAAGTACATAAATATACATGCGGTGGTTTTAGGTACCCGCTAGACCACTGAAAGTCCTGCTGTTCCTGCTATCTTGTTAGCTAGAGCCCGTTTCATAAACTGCTCGCGCGCCAGAGCTCTCGAATGCCGGAGATAAACCTCCATCTGAATACGACCTCTATCCAGCGCCTTGTCCAGCATGTATAGCGTGTCATCAATGGCCTGATCATCTGAAACAACGTCATACAACTGATTGTAGACGACGTTCTCGGCACAAACGACATCGTCAATATTGACGTCAGGTCGCTGGCCCGCGTCGGCAATGACCTTGCGAGCCATGACAATCGAGTCCTGAAGCACTTTTTCCGACTCTACACATGATTTCTGTAATGTAGTGAGTTCCCACTTTTCCCTTTCGGCTGCCTTCTGCATCCATTCGAGCACTGACCTCGTCTGGCCCAGCGCATTCTCGTCCATCTGAATCTCGGGCTTCAGCTCAGCTTCAAGCATTGCGTTCAGCGTATGACTTAGAGCTTCAAGAGCCTGGAGACGCTCCGGGTTGGGAGGTCGCCGAGGAGCCGGTTGCTCTGCGCCTGGCGTTGCAGCAGCCGATGGTTGTAAGTTGTCGGCGTTCATGAGATCAACAACGGGTCTGTGGGGCACAGGCTGGCGAGCACCAGCAGGAGAATAGCCTTGAAACTGCTGTTGAGGATAACCTGCCTGCGGAGGGTATCGTTGTTGAGGACGCTGCTGAGGATAGCCTGGAGGCAATACGGCCGATTCATGAGCAGCATATTGAGCATGTGCATGTGCAGAGTACGGTGAGTCCAGAGTTGGCTGTGGGAAATGAGAGTCTCGTGGAGACTGTACATGGCCATCACGCGGGGATTGAGGGTGAGGAGGTAGAGGCGGAGGTGCCTGGTCGTAAATCAAGGATCGAGCTGAATCGTGACCGCTGAGGTTGGCGTGAGCGAACCCCGGACTGCCATAGTTGGGGCTACCATAGCTGAGACTGCCATAGCTAGGAGATTGAGGCGATGCTGGTGTATGCACTTGCGCACCTGGATTGTTGAACTCGTCCATGTATAGGTACCGGGGCATCTGAGGCATGGGGACTTTCGGAGGAGGCGCAGGGATGCCACCGTTAGCACCAGTAGAAACATCATCTGGTACAGCAGCCTGTTGCTGTGAACTCACTGTTGAGTGAGATCGTTCATCTTGTGCACCCTGGCGACCTGTCGACGGGGAAGAGGAGGAGGCGGCCGAATAGGCTGGCGCCGGCTTCGCATACACTGGAGTCTCCTTGCCAAAGGCTTCACGGAGAAGGTCAATAAATCCGGATATTGACGCTTGTGCATTTTCGTTCCAATACGACAGATACGGGTGGTAGCAGCGTCCGTTAGTATCCACATAATTGCCTGGATGAATCATCATTGACTCGGTAGGCCTCACAAACGCAAATGGAGCAGCTTGTGGGTATTGCTTCGGGATCCACAGTTCTATGGGGATGCGGTACACGGCCTGGCCAATCTGGGTGGGCAGAAGTCCATGAATACAGAGAAGAAGGTCAGGACGGCCCGACTCATCTGTGTATACGTTTGTCCGGGGCCTTAGCGACGGGTAGGCCGAGAGCAGGTCGACGGCGTCTCTGTAGACGGCATTAGGATCCATGTATTCCTGGGTTAGCCGGGACCAAAGCCAATAAACAAATTATAAACAAGTGAATGGACTTTCTACTTACCGGAGTCAAAACCTGGTACAGCCATCGCAGCAGCTCTGGAGGCAGCTGGTTGCCCGGAGCAGGCGGCCGTGGAGGCATTTGGTGAGGAAGAGATGCAGTTACGATAAGCGGCGGTTATGAGGGTCAAGTGAAGGAGGAAGATGAGGGGCCATACAGCTTAGAGACGGCACTGAATAGAGGAAGCGAGATAGATAAGAAGCAGATGAAAAATAGATGTGGCATAGTAAAGACGTAGCAAGGATACAACTGAACGATTTGCACTCGTCAATAACTTCATTGCGGCTCACTTGTTCAAAGTACACATAGTAAATGGCGAGTATATCGTACTAGACATGTAGTGCACATTATGACTCGAGCAATCCAACTTTCTGGAATTAAAGATCATATACTTCAAAAGTCGAACCAAATAAACAGAAAGAAAGAGAGAATGGTAATTAATCCACTAATGTTTCTGATATAGCTAACATGTTAGAACAATCGCTCGTATCCTATGCTTAAATCCACCCCACATACTACTTGGGCAACCCCTGAATTGCCTAAACCGGACATTCACGGCTCTGCCGAGACTCCATACGAAAATGAGCCAATTAGTGCGCTATTTGCACTATTCTGAGCATTTGATAATCACAAAACAGTCAATTGAACCCATGGACCACTTCAAAAGATAGATCGTCCTAGTATAAAGACAATTCGATACACATATGCTGTTCACGGTACTAAAGCACATGGTACCCATTTTTCATGTTATAGCACAAACAAATTGACAATAAGATCGAGCAGCCAAACCCAAAACGTAAACTACCGTCACTCTTACACCTGCCATTTCCTCTTTATTATTGTTAATTCGGCGGCAATTTTTGGTGCCGTCTCCAACCCCACGCCGAATCTGGTGACTGCGTACCTGCCCGCTTCAACGTGGTTACCCGGCCGTTCCTTATTGTGAAGAAGGTCCCCTCACCATCCACACCTCTCCTGCCTACTACTGCTCTTTTCGAGGATGAGTGGGTAAGTAGCCCACGCTTCTTGTTCGCTGGCATTTACTAACAAAGATGGACCGTGATTGTGGTTCTGCTGCTTGTCGGTGGAGCAGCCTCGGCTGCCTGGGTCTTTGCGCCCAAAGGCGACAGCACCACGTAGGTTGTTGTGCTTTGTGAGCTTGAACTCGGCTAACTTCAGCGTATGGAGGAGTAGTATCATTCTAACTCTTGCCATGTGCTATATTATGTGAGTATTTGATAACAGGAGTCTGAGGGAGTGTTCACGTCACAATGTTTTAAGCGCGGATTGAGACTTGTGGTTCCTGAAGGGTCTCTTTTTGTCTGCTTCTTTGTTGATGTCATACTCCCTTCAATCCTGGTCAGCCAAAGACTTCTTTCCATGTTCTCTACTAACTCAGGTGGGCTATAACGTACCTCGGTATGTTTCAAGTATCGTATTTGTTTGGTTTTGTCTCTAACACAGCCCAATTACACCCCTTGGTTGCCCCCAAGCGAGCAGACCTACGTCCGGAGTTTGCCGAGTAATACGGATTCTATATAACGGCGAATTGACAATGATTGTACAAGTATGAATACGGTGTTATGAGCACAGTGAAGGGCGCTGAAGATATTACAGGATGGGATTGAAGAGTCGAAAAATAGAAGTGAAGCAGACTGTTCAACTGAAAGTTGATACTGGAGTTCAGCTGAGAGCTAAGGGGCCAATATCAATAACCTGAACAGACCTACAACTACGGTTCCATGCTCTGCTTTTTGCTGGTATAATCGATTACTTGTAGCATTATCGGTTCCACCAAGCTGTTCTTCACGGGTATATTCTTACAGTGTCCGTGCGGTCGACTATCCCATATTGATATCATCTCTCATTATAATTGGTATCTAAGTCATACACTACTAGAACTACTAGAACTAGCTGCCGAGACGATGCCCTTTCCCTTGAAAGGTCGACGAGGAGCCAAAGAAACCCGTTGACCGTCCAGAGGATCGTGAACTCGACTTAGTCTCGCCAGGCCGGTTGAATGCTGTTCCGAACGACTGACTTGGTTCCGAGGATAACAATGAACTTCCAGGCACAAGACGTTGGAGAAATTGCGGGGTATGAATCAACCGTGAACCTCCAACACTCGGCCAAATGTCATCGAGAAACAGATACAAGTGAGCCGCCAGGTAGCCAATTCCTGACTGGAAAAACTCAGTCTGACCCGACAGAATCAAGCTGCCCAGCAGCGTCACGACTGGTAGATACATGGCAGGGAATTTGAGAAAGTAGAACCGCACCTGAGCCTTGCCAGCATCCTGTGCCCACGTGTATGTGAGAGCCACCAGTAGGCCAGTTAGATGCGTTGCACTTTCGAAATACAGACTTCCAATCTTTGTTAGGACTTTGTAAACCAAAGATATCAAGACAAACAGTAAACTAATTTGCACAAAAAACTGTAGAGAGATGCTCAGATATAGTGCTCGAAGGTAACACCATATACAATAAAGAGCCGGACATTCTCACACGATCCAGGCGCCAGTCAAGTCAAAGTATCAAATCAACAGAACCAGTCACCCAGCTTGATCTTCTCCATCACCAGAACCCATAAACCTATGGAGCGTAAAGGAATTGGGGCAGAAACAGGAGGTTGCAAAAAACAGTGAAAAAAACAAGCAGACAAGTCAGTACTTACGTGAATGATCACAAACACAAACGCTAGGTACAACACATAGTCGGCTGTGCGCGCAAACTTGGTTGTTTCAAGCTTCAAGCTGTATTGATAGACTGTGTGTCAGTATTTGGCCGGTGCCATAGAACTCAGAGCCACGCCCGACTTTTCGCACCGCTGACTTTTAAAGCACCTTCCAAACAGCCAATTTTCAATTTGCTTGTGTGCTGTCATTCACTCCGCACTTGTCATATTCTATGCCTACCAATCTGCTAGTTACAACATTGTAGTAGCAGTGGAAGGGGAAAGTAAGTAGTCAAGTGTAAAGTGAATGGGAAAAGTGCTTCTTATAGTGCAGCAGAATAGCATGCCGAAATGTACGCGGGGCTTCAGGATGGGTAGCCATATCATGGGGTAACAGATGCTCATGATGATGGATGTACAGGACAGACCTTTGGACAAGTGTAGTATATTGCAATATTGCAACCTACTGAGTCCTCATATCCCAGCCATAGACATTCAATAGTAGGCCATTCAGTAATAGTTAAGGACTCCCATCACAAAGCCATGGCCAACTAACCTACCATCGTCGTCGTCATTACCCTCACAATCGCTGCTTTATACCACTTTGAAAATGCGTCACCATACTCACTTGAATGAATGTTCATAGCCTGTGTCAATGGATGACCAGCGCTGATAAGACATGAAGTAACTGAGTTAGGCCGGCAATTGAGTGCTCTTCGACGCAACTTACAAGGTCTCCAAATTTGTAGCTTGTGGATCGTGTAGGGCCAATAGTGGACAAAATGAGTGATCTCTATAACATGAGATGCTGTGACAATGAACAATACTGTAGCCGAGGCTACAATGGCTCTCGTAACTGGAGGTATGGAGAAGAAGAAGCTGAGTTAGATGTTGAGTTTGACTAAACAGCTCAACGTTGCTTACTCTTGGATTTCGTTCGTCATCGTCTCGAAGTATACAACCACCTAAACAAATACCAATACAACCAAGCAACTCAACAGTCGTTTTATGCTTCGTGGACCTGTCGTACGCCGTTGTTCAAGTTGGTCAAAATCAACCAAATCAAGGCCCGTTGACGTGGCAGGCGTGCCCGTACCCTGAAATATTTGGCGTGGGCTTCTGTTACTAGTCGTATTCACCGTATTTCCGACACGACGCTGCCCTTGCCCTGGACCTTCCCCCTGAAATTGTAGTGCCCTAGATTTTATCCGATGTTTACGACAGTTTTGACTGCTATTAATCAACTTTGACAGGTGATTACACGATTTACCATTTGTTGAAAACGCCTTCAAATGCGTTTAAGAGGTCATGAGATTTCAGCAGCGCGGCGAGTGCATCGTTTGCTGCCTCTACTGATGCCTACCCTCAGATCAGTACCTGATGCTGAGCGAGAGTTTCGATGGTTACAAAAAGAGCTTCCAAACGGCCGCAATCTTGCGCGTGCCTGCTACCTCAGAGGCAGAGGTGTACCTTTGCAGTATATTCTTGGTTCACAGCCTTTTGGTGAGCTTGATATATTATGTGAACGCGGCGTTCTCATCCCGCGATGGGAGACCGAGAGCTGGATTCTCGAGTTATCTTCTCTGCTATCGGCCTGTCGATCTCTGGCTCCAACAACTCCGCTGTACGAACTGTCTGCGGCTAATTCTCATCATGCTGGAACATCACATGAAGGTCACCAACACACACCCCTCGACTTAATAAACCGACAGGCTCATAGTCTCATTGACGGTATCTCGGTCGTCGACCTGTGCACTGGCACCGGTTGCATTCCGTTAGCTCTGTCTACGAGCATTACCAACTCGAAAATCTACGGTGTTGACAAAAACCGACGTGCTGTGTCGCTGTTCCGCAAGAATATTGCCCACAACTCTGAGGCCATTCATCTTGCTTCATCCACCAACCAGCTGATCCCCGTTCTAGGTGATATCTCGGTTGATCCTGACGAGTTTGTGGAAGTTACGTGTATTGAAAAGGCCGATCTCATCACGGCAAACCCTCCGTACATTACGAAACATGACTTCTTCTCCTCAACTGAACGGTCTGTTCGGTTATATGAACCGCATGATGCGCTTCTAGGAGATACCGAGTTCTACGACTACATCTTCAAAATTGCCCTGAAGGTCAATGCCAAAGCAGTTGTATGCGAGGTAGGCTCGTCGCATCAGATTCGATTCATGGAGAGTCTTGCCGAGGCTAGCGGCTGGTTCGCGGCCGACGGGCGTGATCTCAACGGTCAACCAAGACTTGTCGCTGTCTGGAGAGATCCAGGCTGGGGTCGTCTTCTGGAGCAGATGACGGATTCCTCATTGCTATGAAATGCTATGCAGCAGAACTGGCGTTATTTATATATATATATATATATACATGCAGTGCAGTGTGTGTCAAGTGGTGAAGAGGTTCACCCCTTTGTATAATGAATTCAAGAGCTCTCATGAGCAGATGATGGTGATGCAGCAGTAGCAGCAGTCTTTCTCCTCTTGCTCGATTTTCCAACTGCGTGGACTTGACTAGGAGTCACTCGTGTTCCCCATAGAACAAAACCTCCTCCTCCCCGGCTCGTCATATGAGGGTGCATTCGGCCAGGAAGTGTCTGATACTTGCGGACCCTCGT
The DNA here is from genome assembly GCA_030556845.1 of Sugiyamaella floridensis. Lineage (NCBI taxonomy): Eukaryota > Fungi > Ascomycota > Dipodascomycetes > Dipodascales > Trichomonascaceae > Sugiyamaella > Sugiyamaella floridensis. The sequence continues at coordinate 210,382 of JAKTUT010000011.1, read as the reverse complement.
CTCCATAATGGTAGGAGCCAACACACGCAGGTCTTTGTGGAAAACATGCGTCGTCTCCACGAGAAGCTCCTTGTGCTCACTGTAAAGAACAATAGGCGCTGACCCACCAATGGCTGGTAGAATCTGTGGAAGTAGAGTAGGCATATGCAAAGTAGTGACAACAATTAGACCATCAAAATCCGAGGTATCCACCAGTGACTGGACAACCTTAAAGTCCTCGTATTTTTGTTTTCGACGGTAATACTGGCCTCTTTGGGTCGATTTGAGTTCGGCAATCTCCTCGGCCGGCTTGTCCTCGAATACATCCACCTCTTCAGGGTGAAGAAACTCGAGCCAGTTGACTGTTTTCACCATTCTGGACACGAGCTCCTCAGGGAAGTTCATATACCGCAGCGAATCAAGATTAGCATGCTCGTTTTCGTGGCAAACAACAATCTGTCCTTCACCATCCATTCGCTCGAGCATAGCAGCGACAAGGACTCCACTAATGTCATCTACAACGAGATACTTCCCACCCGGATGAACATTAGCCAGACTCAGTACAAGACCCAGCGATTCAACACTCATTCCTTGAATCTTGGCTGGATCTTTGTCGAGGTAAATCTCTACAAGCTCCGAGCTTCCTATAGGCTCGGGAGTAAACCGTTGTAGGAACTTCTGCTGTTTGCGCTTAATGTACTTCTCCTTTGAAAAGGTTGTTTTCTTGTCAAATGAAGCATGTGAGCTCTTGACCTTTTCAATAATATCTTGGCCCGAAAGTCCCTGTTTTTTAAGCTTTTCAATGTCCACCATCGTGAGAGCCTGGGCATTGGGGTCATCATCTAACAGCTGGTTGTTCTCATTAGGCGCAAGTTCAACAACAGAATCTTCCTCGTCGAGAGTATACTCGTTACTGACCAGTGACAAAGTTTCACCTTCTCCTATTTCATAAGTGAATCCAAATGGGTTTCCAACAACATCATCTACTTTGAACGAGCCAAACTTTCCTAGATTGATGACGGATCCGGCTGTCATCTGCACTATCCGGAAGTTCTCAGACGGCAGTCGGATCATGACATAATTGCCTGCCAAAATATGTGTTTCAGCTGTTTTTTCCATGGTGTAGTGAAGCTGTGCCCTCCCCTCGATGATGTGATCAATGAAGAACCGGAGGGTCACGAAACAATTTTGGAGCGCGGTGAATATGCGGCTCGAATTTTTTTTTTTGCAGCCTCGCAGGAATTTTTCAGCTGAAAATCAAAAAAACTGATCAATTTTGAAGTCCCTCCAAACTACATTCACAGTAATGGGAAGAAAATCAAGAAACAAGCAATCGGCGCCACCGTCATTAGACGAGTTCCAAGGCGGAAAGAAGCGTAAGACCGTTTCTTCAGAGCCTGAGAAGGTGAGCCGTCGTGCTGCTAAGAAGCAGAAGGCTGCTGAGGCCGCTTCCAAGTCCAAGATCTCAGAAAAGGACGTTGCTGCTGCCAAGAAGAGTCTTTTCGACTACTCAGATGCAGAGGAAGAGGAGGAGGATGATGAGTTCTACGACTCTGAGGAGGAGAGAGATAATGCTGCCGCAAAGCCTATGTTCAGTGATGATGATGAAGACGAAGAAGTCCTCGAGCAGATGAACAAAAAGGCCATGGCTGAATTCGGATTCGAAGATAGTGATGACGATGAAATCGAGGAGAATGATGAGTACTTGGACGAGGACGAGGATGACGAGGAAGTTGAAGATGACGAAGAAAATGAGGATAACTCGGATGCCGAGCAGAACGGAGACTACGCTTCCGAGGAGACTCCTCGTGCCAAGGTGCTTCCTTCCGAAGAGGAGAAGCAGCTGGAAGCAGAAAGTATGTCAGACCTTGGAGCTCTGCGAACACGAATCTTAGAAGTCGTCAAGGTTCTCGAAGACTTCAAAGTCCTGTCAGAACCTGGCCGCAGTAGATCCGAATACGTCGACCAGCTGCTTGATGATATTGCAAAGTACTACGGATACTCCAGGTACCTTGCAGAGAAACTATTTAACCTTTTCAGCCCAGCTGAGGCCATTGAGTTTTTCGAGGCCAACGAGATTGCCCGTCCAGTCACTATCCGCACAAACACTCTCAAGACCCGTCGCCGTGATCTCGTCCAGGCCCTCAGTAACCGTGTCAACCTTCAGCCTATTGGAAAGTGGACCAAGGTAGGTCTACAGGTCTTCGAGTCTCAGGTTCCTATTGGTGCTACTCCCGAGTATCTGGCTGGTCACTACATTCTGCAGGCGGCCTCGTCGTTTCTGCCTGTCATGGCACTCGAGCCTCAGGAGAACGAGCGCATCCTAGATATGGCCTCTGCTCCCGGTGGTAAGACGACGTTTATCTCGGCTATGATGAAGAACACAGGAGTGGTATTTGCCAATGATTCCAACAAGGCTCGTACCAAATCTCTCATTGCAAACATCCACCGTCTCGGCTGCACCAATACCATTGTGTGCAACTACGATGCTCGTGAATTCCCCAAGGTCATTGGGGGATTTGACCGTGTCCTGCTTGATGCTCCTTGCTCTGGAACTGGAGTCATTGCCAAGGATCCGGCCGTCAAGACGAACCGTACCGAAAAAGACTTCATCCAGCTGCCTCACCTGCAGAAACAGCTGCTGCTGTCGGCTATTGACTCTGTGGATGCCAACTCCAAGACTGGAGGTGTAATTGTATACTCTACGTGCTCGGTTATGGTGGAAGAGAATGAGGCTGTGGTCGACTACGTTCTGCGCAAGCGACCTAATGTTCACCTTGTCGACACGGAACTCGAGATCGGAAAGGAGGGTTTCACCAGCTTCCGCGGTAAGAAGTTTGACCCATCGGTGAAGCTTACGCGCCGTTATTACCCTCACACATACAATGTCGATGGATTCTTCGTCGCCAAGTTCAAGAAGATTGCGGGTAGTGTCAACGATACCTCCAAGGCTGGTGCCAAGGAGAAGGAGATGGCCCAGCGCGAGGAGGAGGCTGCTGAGAGCATTATTAAGGGAGACTTTGCCAGCTTTGACGCTGACGAGGATTCTAGTTACATTGAACAGTCGCGCCGTCGGTCGATGAAGAAGAAGGGTCTCAATCCCAAGTCAGACAAGAAGCAGGCCAAGAAGGCCATGGCGTAAATAAAACAAAGTACTGCATTAATTATTAGGTTATTCTTCATGAATCGTAGTCAAGTTAGGGGCAGCAAGGTCCTCATCGTCTGCCTGTAGAAGAGGAGAGGTTTCACGGGCCTGTGAAGCGAGCTCTGGTTTGCTGAACACAAAGGAGTCGTAGAGAATGGATGCTAATGTAACCGACATGGCGGTGAGAACTGCCGGGTAGAGAAACTGGTCTGGTCTGCGCCAGACTATGGTGGAAACATGAGGAAGTAGTTCAAGAATCCCACGAATAGATCCCTCAACAGCGGCAAAAACGGCAGAGTCATTGGTAGATACGTTTTGCTGGATCAGCAGCAGTACACTTCGATCAAAACCAAACAGGCCTATTCTCGACAAGACAACACCTGCAATGAGGGCTCCTATCGATACCGTTAGACTCCTATCTTCCAGATACCAGAAGCCGGCAACACCCAAAATCAATGACACTGCCTCCGAGTTAACAAGCCAGAAGCCCGACCACAGCTCTCCCACCTGGTTCTGCAGCCAAGGTTGGATGAACAGAGACGAGAATTCAGATAATACAGATAAATCCCGCAGTTGTGCAATCCTATCTGCTGGAGCACCTTCAAATCTGAGGAATATGATAAGCGGCGAGCCAAACGAGAGCACAGTAAAGTAGAGAAGACTCAGCGACAACGAGGGCACAAACATACGGTGACGCGTATAAACCTTCATCTGGTTGCTGAAAGAGTATCTGTTGGTTGTAGTCTGCGAGGTCTCTGGAAGCTCTTTATGGTGAAGCTGAGGAACAGCATGGTAGACTCGAGCAATGGCAAAGTATTCAATAACGATGCAAATAGAGCTTATGATAAGCACCCACAACACGCTGCCAAACATATCAAACAATGTATCCAGGTAACCAATGACCACAGGAGCTGTCAGTTTACACACAAGATCAATGCGTTGCATGCGGTTATTAAGATGACTTAATTGTGCCTTTGGGTCTGCCATATCAATGGATCGTGCAATCACACGCACCCAGTCTCGTTCAACAATCATCATGTTAAGATACGCACACAGGCGCTCAACGCATGCAAATAAGATGAGTAGCGCAAGGCCTGAATTGAGCACCGTTTCAGTAGAACAACCGAATGGAGTCAATGAGCGCTGCTTCACAACTGCCAAGTAGAGCAGGATGAGGCAGGATGCCACTACTGCTAATCGCTGATACACAATAGATATTCTCACTGCCGTCAGACGGTTAGCAGTATCAACTAGCCGAGCCAGTCGGTGAGAAAACAGTGAATACGCCAAGCACCGGCAGATGGCGTACAGTGACACCTGAGTGAACACATCTGTGTACAGGTGAGATAAGAAGACTACAGCGCCGAACTCAAAGGCTCGGGTATTCCACATTGACAGAAAGTGCGACACATAGAGGCTATAGATGACGGAGCGTGGAGTCGCCCGCATGTTCTAGCTATAAATAGCTGGAGCCGCAAAGATTATATTAGTGATAGTATATCTTCGACCCATATAAATTTCTCCTAACCCGCAAGCCGTGAAGCTGAGTGAGTTGTCATTAGCCATGACTGAGGAACTGCGGAAGTTCTCGGTGGCCTTTGTTTGTCTCGGCAACATGTGAGTATTTTGTGCCTGTCATCTGATAATGGATGATGTTGAAGTCATTAAAGGAGCAATTCTGTTGTCTACCAGCTTCTGCATGTCAGATCGTACCACATTTGAATCAACTCGTCGAATCATTGACTAACAAAGCTGCCGCTCTCCAATGGCAGAGGCCGTGTTTAAACATACAGTGGAGGCCAAGAACAAAAGTTATCTGTTTGATAAGATAGACTCGTTTGGTACAGGGGCATATCACGTCGGAGAACAGCCAGATAGACGGTCCGCAAGCACTTGTAAGAGTCATGGAGTCAAAGTGAACCATCGCGCACAGCAGATCTGGCCCCATCATTTTGACAAGTTCGACTACTTGTTGGCAATGGATGAATCCAACTACGACGACCTTATGAATCTGAAGCCTCGTAACTCGCGGGCTCAGGTGAAGATGTTTGGAGACTACGGCACCAATCCCAAGTTCGCCAAAGTCGTGTCAGATCCTTACTATGGGGGCACTAAAGGTTTCGAGGACAATTTCGAGCAAGTCCAGCACTTCTCCAACGGTTTTCTCAACAGCATTATTGACGAAAGTAAGCTCTAAGATATTCTCATCTGGCTCCTATAAACCTATAGACTGAATAGCATGAGTACATTTTGCAATACATAGGTCAAGGCACTCAAAAGCCGCCCCCCGCCCGCCTGTAATAAGACCACAAGGGACATATCCGGACGAGTAGATAATTATCATATCTCATCTTCAAGATACTGGTACTCAAATTGGAAGTTGGCCTTGCGACGCTGCATCCATGAACCCTCAAAGTCAAAGAACCGGTAAGCTCCCTGCTCAAACTCAGCACTAATGATCTTGGGCTCCTCATGACGCTGGAACCAGGTGAGAAATAGCTTATGGAATCGCCATGATCGGTTCTTCAGCTCTTTGGCCGCCAGGTACTGCTGGTACGTGCCTTGTCGGTAATAGAAGATGTAGAACAGAGTGTCGATATCCATCTTGGCCATAATAGCAGGGTCATCAAGGTTACTTAGCGGCTCTTGAGGGTAAAAAGCTGGCGTGGGGTATGCTGATTCAGGATAGTAGTAGCGGGGACGGTCAGCAAGAGACGAGTCGGGACAGTTGAGAAATGATGTCTCAAGTAACTTTGCAACTGACGAAATTGGCGGCGGAGACGATATCCGGTTACGAACAGCGTCGAATGCGTGCACGAGATCCTGGAGTCCCGGTGGCAGGTTGAACGACTGAAATGATGGAACGCCGTTGGAAGTAGACGTAGCAGATGATGATGCTTGGTCTGATCGCAGAGAGGGCGATGCGGCCCGTGCTGGTGACCACACCGAAGCAGCCGATGCCGTACTGACCGCGGGAGAGGCCTTCCCCACTACTGCTGAGGCGTCTCCTGCCCAGGGAGCAGCAGGAACTGCTGCTGCAACAGGTTTGACTGGCTCAGCGACGGGTGTTGATGGTGCTGTTGACTGGTTACCAGAAGCGGCGGCCTTTGGAGGTGGTGGCAATGGTGACAGGCCCTGTGGTATAGGTGCCGCTGTTGAGCCAGCACTCGCATACCTGCTAGGTGTCGGAGCGGACCGTTGAATTGGAGCTTGAGGAACAACGGGAGACATTGCTGACGAGGTACGTCGTGAGTTAGGACCAGACACAGAGCCAGGTGTAGGTCCGGCGCTGCTTGGATAACTGGTTGGGCCTGACGGCGGCTCCTTATGTAAAGGCGCTGCTTGTTCCTTGACCAGCACTGTCGAATCACCCTTCTCGGCGGCTTCAGCAGCCTCCTTACTAATCTCGTCGGCAAGGTCTTCAAGCGAGTTTCCCTCGTCTTTGACTACTACCGCATCAGGGTCGAAATCCTCGTCATCTTCAAGCTTGAGCTCGTCGTAGATCTCTTCATCCTCGGCAAAGTCGACATCCTGATTCGACTCAACATAGTACTTGATGTCGTCCTCAAGGTTCTTGACAGATTCTGCTGGCAGAGTGTCGTTTTCAACCATGCGAAGCATGATCTCCATCTTGCCGATATGCCACTTGTGTCGTTCCATAGTGACATCAATCTCGGCAATGCGGTCTGATTTTGACGTGTCCTTGCGGCCCTTCTTCATCGTACCTTGTAGGTTCTCTTGCTCGGCTTCTAGACCTTCAGTCTGACGCTCCAGTTCTTCAAGCATGTTCTGAAGGAAATTGCACACCTCATGCTTCTCCTTCTCTCGCGGATCTGACCTCGATGATGTAAGACCCTCTCTTGAATACGCCTTGGTCTTCATCTCACGTTCAATGGCCTTGAACCTCTCCATCTCCGTTTCGATGAGCTTGCGCTGTTCGGTCAGCATCTTTTTATCTTTGATGTCGTTATTACCCATCCATGTTTTGATCTGGTCTCGTAACTTTTGCAACCGCTTGATTTCACGTTTCAGATCTTGCTCCAGTTTCTCTTTTTGCGATGGATTTGTGGATTGTTGGACTTTTTCATATAGCGAGTCAAATACCAGTACCCCTTCGGATACCTTTTTGAACACGCGGTCCATTTCCCTGGCGTTAGTTTCGGGTCGCCATCATTTCGAAGGTTTGTTGCAAGTTTGTAGGGCCTTCAACGTAGACAACTACAGGATCAAGAAGTCCTGGAGAGCAATCAATATGCTCATAAACTAATAATCTATCATGGTTCCCTGTTGATGTCTGCTTTGTTGACCTGATACCTTCCCTTCATCTACCATCGAGCTCGAACCTATAACGAAGGTCATATCCAATTGGAGGCCAAAACCAGCCGTGAAAAGTAGCATACAACAACCTCATATCACCTCCATAATACACTGCACTTACTGTTGTAACTTCCTCGCTGCCATTTTGCTGTGTACGAGGACTCGCGCGCAATGACTGCTGTGTAAGTATGAAGAGCTCGAAAAAAGTCCCCATATATCAAAATGACCTGGACGCAGGGCCGCACGGCTACACGGCCAAAGGTTATAGTGAGCCAACTTCCAAAGGGCAAAACGAAGAGGACTACAAACAGACTGTAGCAGATAAAGTTAAACACCGAACTCTACTTACATGTTTATACAGCAATGGATGCGTGTAGTTGATATTGTGGTTTGGATGCTGACCTCTATGGGCCCTGTTCATAGTATCTCCAACTTGGTGCTGAGACTTACTGATGCATGCTCACGTTTACTGGATATTAATCGCTAAAGTGGTACGTGCTCCACTTGCCAAAGTCTTCACTGAGTATTTATCCAGTAGTTACCAGTTGTTACCAGTAATTAACAGTTTAGTGCCCTGTACCGTTAACATCTCCACTACTTAACTCACCAATAAATACCATATATTGCAATAATCATAACTATATCATAGAATTTACAAAGACGTGACGGGAACTTTTTGTTTGGGTCGTAACAAAAACTGCCCCGTCAGTCACCGTCGCTCTTGTAGAAACATCACTAATACATCCAAACTCCGCCATTACGCGTCTCAAGAACCTCAATCAACTCACACATATCTTCCTCTTCAGGATTCCAGCCAAGCTTGTTGCTGATGCGAATGTGGGTGAGTTTAGGAAGCTTATCCTCGAGAATAGCAAGACACACATCATCAGCATGGATCTTACCAGCTTGACCAAGCATTCCTGAAGAGTCGAGAGTCAGGTACTTGAGAGGATGGGCAATAGGGTGGCCCATTTCATCAGTAGGCATGTTAGGCTCAGCAAAGATGTATCGAGTCAAATAGTCAACTGACACAACGAGCGTTTGCAGTTTGGGGCATAGACGGAGAATCGAGTCGAGAGCATTGGGTCTCAAGCCAGGCAGCGGAAATAGAACCTTGAGAGAAGTAAGGTGTTGGCCCAAGCGGCCTGCCAGGTTCCGCAATGACTCGGAATTCACAAAAGGACAGTGGTTGATGGACAGATGAGTGATAGTGGTGGGGAACGTAGTTTCATAGACAAACTCGTTGGAGATGCCACCAGCTAGACCGAGGTAGTGGACGTTAGAAGGCCATACCTGGTCGTATTTGTGGCAGAAAACCGAGGATCGTGGGAATTCGAGACGTTCGAGCTTCTTGGCGTTTCGGATAGCCAGAAAAAGCTCGCGTAGATCGACTGTCTCGGATACAAGTCCCAGATCGAGGGTTTTCAGAGAATGACACTGGCGAAGACTCACCAATGGAGAGTAGCCAAAACTCGTCTGAGGAGCAATGAACGTTTCGAGGCTAGAGGAGCAGCGACGTAACAGACGGGCAGTAAAGGAGTTTTTGCCAGACTGGATGATATTCCGCAGATCAAGGATCTTGACAAGTCGGCCCAAATCTGCACTACCAGAAATGGTGTCAACAAAACGACTGTAGTTGGACACGTTGAGCACGGGACACTCGTACAAGTACTGCACACCCACCGAGTACCAAACTCGCGACACTCGTAGAAGCGACACAGGGATAGGTCTCGGCATAGCGGCGATAATCATTTCAACAATCTCCGGAGGCAGGTACAGAGGATCAGAGTCCTCTTCACACACCGACGTGGCGCTCGACGCCGATTCGCCAGTGTGTTTGGACAGCGACAGAGCCTCGGATTCTGCATCGCTGTCCAGTGATGGGCTCGGGGCTGTCTCGGCTACAGCCAGCGCGCCCATCTCGGTTTCCAGGCCCGCAGTGCACTCATGGCCGGTCTCAAGTGCACCCGGGCCTGGCCCATATCGCCTGTACGGCGGCTTGAACTTTCGAGGGCGTCTCTTGTTGGCCATGATGGGAGAGGTTTGGTAGTGTTGATAGTATGGGGCTTGTAGCCATGGAACGGGGTGGTTTTAGATGGCGGCGGGGTGTGTTGAGTAAGCAGACAAACAGGCAGCTACAGGCAAGCCTTTTGAGGGCGTGTGAATACGCGAGAATACAAATGACGAGGAACTAAACCACTTTGTTACAATAAACTACCCTCCCCCGATGTGAAAAAAAGGTGGTGAAGTTTAGGCGGTAAGGAGGAGCAGGCTCGTCGGGTTGAGTGAAGTCAAGACAAAACTTGGGAATAAATTCAACCACACAGACGGCTGGAGCAGGCAGTGGCAGAGTCAATCAACTTGTAGACGTACACACAACAAACAGAATGTTGTGGGTCGTGGAATCAGTCAAACAGAAAGAACACAAGGACTAAAAGTTGCTAGCGGGGGAAGTTTGCCTAGTTAAGGCAACTGGGCCTTCCCCCGCTCCCAAAAGGGCGGGAGAGGGGGAAGATCTAAAATGTGGGGTATGTGTCACGTGACTGGCGTGACGTCAGGTGAGGAGCGGTTAGGGTCAGGGTAGGGGCAGCTAGAACCAGTACTATGGAACCTTGGGCACTCTGCGTATAACAAGTACAAGTACAAGGATACAAGATATAAAGACAGTCAGGGTCAAAAAGAGACATTTACTTAGATATATGTGATTTTAAGAGGTTGTTAACTGAATCATCAATTTATGTCTCATCATTAGAATGCAAATGACTCTATAGTTAGAAGCAGTAGCCCCAAAAGGGTGGGAGAAGCTAAGTATATAATACGCTAGTTGAATTCCTTTAAACGGTTCAACTGCACCATTTACACTTTCTTAATTACGCCATTGTTCTTGTTAGAACAACTTGTTGCTGTTAGTACTGCTACCATTGAATAGCGTTCGTCTTTAAACCGTATATTCGGCTCGCTTAATCCGTCGGCTCTGCCGTTATCCGAACCGGGTGCACGGCTACAAGTCCATCCAGGTTACTAATTGGTTCCAAGCTTTAACGGTACTCGTTTTTGAGCTCTTGTCGTTGGTTTCTGCTCGCCAAACGTCTACACGGTATATGGTGTATTGGCATCAGTCGTGACACGCTTTAAAGACATCTTTTGGCCGGCTTTTCACGCGCTTCTCGGGCCTTTTTTTCCGACTTCTGCCGCTCTGGTATTTCATCATATCTGTACTTGTTACAATTCGTCTCCGTTTGTTTGTTACGTACTCATACTGACCTGATCATTCTTGAGTCGCCTGGAACTCAATACCGACAACTGTTCCGTATCTCTAGAGATCGCTTGTATCTTTGGACGACGGTGAATCACCAGCAAAAATCACCCGCTTACGGCATCAATTGGTCCAACTGCGTTGAGCGATTTCTTCTGTCACGACCCTTCAACTTTGTGCTCTTGTTTTGCTATCGCTATAATTTGGCGTATATCCGCTTGACTGTATCCAAGTTTGAAGGCCTTGCAACTTGTGTAGCATCCGTGATAACCGGACCTATTCTGTGATACACAACGGTTTTTTGCGGCACAGTCCGTGTCACTCGCCACTTTACCAGTATCTTCTCTACAACGAGAAACTGTGTAACATCAACTGATTTGGTCCTGAGTGAGTACTCTTGACTACGCGCTACAGCTACATTTACGCGTCCATTTGACTTGTATCTCCCCCCT
>JAKTUT010000011.1:0-199223 GCA_030556845.1 Sugiyamaella floridensis | reverse complement strand
CCCCCCCCCCCGCCCCCCCCCCCCCCCCCCTCCCCGCATATACAATGGACCGAAGATTGTCGGAAGACGCCAGCAGAAGGCCCAGTACTGTGTCTTTTACCAACTGCCCCACTAGCGAGTTGTCACATCATGACCACATTGGCAGATTGGATATCCATGAGCCGAAACAACATCAACATGAGAATGTCCCCGAGCAGGCCGACCATTCTCCGCCTCAACCTCATCAGCAGCACAAACTGCCGTTTCATTCAATGAAAGTGCTTGACAAATCTGCCATTAGCAGTTCAACAGAGAGTAGTCCGCGACAGCCAGCACAGACAGCGTCACCGTCTCTGGACCCTCATTCACATGTCCACGCAGTGAATCCTCCAGCTCCACCGGCCGATTACATCAATCAGGACGATGGCAAAGTCCATATTCTGCTGGCTGTAACTGGCTCGGTTGCTACCATCAAGATTCCGCTCATAATAGCCAAGCTGAAGCAAACTTACAAGGATAAAGCAGAGATCCAGCTTATTGTCACCGAGTCTGCAGAACACTTCATGAAGGGACTCAAGATCCCCCAAAATGTCAAGATCTGGCACGATGATGACGAATGGAACTCGCGCCGCGGTCAGGCTGAAACAGTACTTCATGTACAGCTGCGCCGATGGGCTGATATCCTACTAATTGCACCACTATCGGCCAATACGCTATCGAAAATCGCCAATGGTATCTGTAACAACCTCATCACATCCGTCATCCGCTCTTGGAACCCTGCAGTGCCTATTCTCATTGCTCCAGCTATGAACACTCACATGTACACGAACCCAATGACGAAGAAGCATCTTTTAATGATCAAAGAGGAGTTCTCGTGGGTCGAGACCCTCAAACCGATTGAAAAGGTCCTTGTTTGTGGAGATATTGGCATGGGAGGTATGCGAGAATGGAGCGATATCGTTGATACTGTCATAAGAAAGCTAGGAGGTCCTCCTAACGATGATGATGATAACGACGATGACAGTCGTATACAAGACGATGACGAGGATGAAGACGACTACGAAGGTTATGATGATGTCGAAACGACAGTTACCTCAATACATTGAGAGCTGTCCTGTTCATCGCTTGTGGTTTTACCAAACTTGCGTACTTAGCATCTATAGTCCATTTCAGTAATTTGCACATCTAATTTCCAACTTTGATAGTGCTTTACTATGCTGAATCACTACCACGATATTTCAAAAAGTACATTAAATCATTATCAATTTATACCAATCAGGGCTCAATCACAGCCACCAGATCTCCAGCTTCCACCATGTCTCCATTCTGATGGAAGATCTTGATAACCTTACCATCAACTGGAGCATTAACAACCATTTCGGTTTTCATAGCCTCAAGAATGACTACTCCACCGCCTTTGACAACCTTGTCACCCTCAACAACGCATGGTTTCCAGAACCGTCCAGTGACCTCGGAGTACACCAAGACAGCAGACTCTGAAAAGTCATCAAGAGACACCTCCTTGGGAGCCTCCTGTTTCTCCAAATCGGCATTAGATTGCTGGATGATGCGCGAAAACTCATCTGCGTACGGTTCTTGACGCTTCGTGTATTCCTGAATACTCTTGTGGTTCTCCTTCAGCCACTGTGAGTACTTGCCATAGTCAAACACAGTCTCTTCGATTTCAAACGAATAACGGCCTTGCTCAACCTCCTCAACATGCTTCTCAAGCTCCTCCTCAGTTACTGGGTAGTACTCCACCTGGTCAAATGGTGCAAGGAGCCAGGGACGTGGAACTTCGTTGTCATGCTCGTTCAACATCAGCTTATCCCAAATTGGAACAGTACGTCCCACAAGTTGGTATCCTCCGGGAGAGTCCATGGTGTAGATACACATGTACATTCCTCCGATTCCCACAGTACCATTTGGCGTCGACGATCGCGAAGGGTTGTATTTCGTGCCTAACAGGCGGTGACGAGGATCCAAAGGAACAGCACACGGGGCTCCCAAGAAAACATCTCCCAAACCAAGAACCAAGAATCGGGCCTGGTAAAGGATATCACGAACATCATTACGGTGTCCAAGCCCGTTCACCTCCTTTAAGAAGTCAACATTGTTAGGCAACCAAGGAGCTTCCGACCGAATGGTCTCCTTGTATCGCTGTACAGCAGCAAGCGTCTTCTTGTCCTCGAATGCAAGAGGTAACTTGACAATACGCGAGGGTACCTGCCAAGAGTCCACAAATAAGATACCCTTCTCAATCTCCACAAGTTGCTCAACAAGAGAGCTCTGGGAGACAACAAGCGGGTCAAAGAGAATCAGAACTGAACGCACACCAGCCGACATTTCCAATACTCCCTTGACCTTGACCTTCTTCATGACAAGCTCAGTCAGTCGGTGCACCTGGTACGACAGGTTGAGATCCATCATGTTGTCGCCGTACTCAACCAGAATATAGCGGTCGCCGGCTGCGCGGTACGCAACCTTTGGCTTGTAACCATCGGCATCATGGCGGTACAGAACTGGAGAAGTTACTGGTGCAGTCTCAATACTGGGGAGAGATCCCTCCAGATCATCAATGCACTTGTTGTAGGCCTTTTTATAGGTAATCGAGTCCTCAAATGATACAGGAACAAACTTTATCTTGTCACCAGGCTTAACCTGACCAACCTTCCACATCTCCGACTCAATGATGACAGCAGCACAGACAAATCCTCCCAGACTGGGACCATCGCACGTTAGAATCACCGGTTCATCTCCAGTGAAGTTGATGGCGCCAAGAGCATAGACGTAGTCGTGAGTGTTCGAAGGGTGGAGACCAGCCTCCCCTCCGTTGTCACGAGCCCACTCTGGTCGAGGGCCAATCAGGCGAACTCCAAATCGGTTTGAGTTGTAGTGAACTTTCCACTCCGAGGAAAAGAACGTGTCGAGACTTGATTGCTTAAAGAAGTCAGGAGCACCATGCGGTCCCGCAGTAGCATAAATAGTCCAAGTGTTTCCGTAGGATGGAATAAGGGATTTAGGCAGAGGCGCAGGCTCATGAGTAGGAGCCGGAATAGTACAGGCAGCCAATTCAGGCTGAGCAAGATACAGGACGTCACCGAACTTGAGGGTGCGGCCATTGTATCCACCGAGGTTACCAAGAGCGAACGTGGAACGGGATCCAAGGTATTCTGGAACGTCGACACCTCCTCGAATGGCCAAATAAGAGCGGCATCCAGAAGACAGCTTTCCAATGGCAAGTTTCTGGCCGGCCTTCACGGAAATAGGCTCCCAATGAGGCACTGAAACACCATCAAGAGTTAAAGGCGAGTCTCCACCAGTTACTGCAACAGTAGAGTCATGGTGAAAGAGCACAGTGGGACCGTTCAGAGTACATTCAATAGCTGGAGCTTTCGAATGGTTTCCAACAATGCGATTCGCAAGACGGAAAGCATATTCATCCATGGGTCCAGACGGAGGAACACCTACATGCCACAGGAGTTGACGACCAGGAAAGTCTTGAACTGTGGTATAGCTTCCAGGAACAACAATTTCGACGGCATGGGGCTGGTAGCTAAAGGAGTCGAGAACCTTTGTAGCAACTTTGGCCTCAGAGAACATCTGCGATTGAGTGATGGAACGCAAGTAATCGAGGTTGGTAATGACACCACTGACAACAGTTGCGTTGAGAGCATCATTCAGCTTCTTGAGGGCATCTGCACGATCAGTTCCATGAACGATAATCTTAGCAAGAGTAGGATCATATTCAGCCGAAACCTTGACTCCCTTTGTAACCCAAGTATCGACCCGAGCAAATTCCGGGAAGCTAACCTCAGTGAGCTGACCAGGCGACGGAAGGAAGCCTTTAACAGGGTTTTCAGCGTAGAGACGAGCCTCCATAGCAGCACCCTTGCAGACAACCGGTACAGAGAAATCTGGGGCGCGGTCTGCGGCAATGTAAAGCATCCACTCGACCAAGTCCAGTCCAGTAACCATCTCAGTGATGGGGTGCTCGACCTGAAGACGCGCATTAACCTCAAGGAAGTAAAATTCATCTCTCCTCTCGTCGTAGATGAACTCAACAGTACCAGCACACTTGTAATTCATGCTAGCGGCCAGTTCCTGTGCTGCCTTCTTCATTCTCTCACGAGTAGCCTCAGGGAATCTTGGAGCCGGGGTCTCTTCCACAATCTTCTGGTTGCGTCGCTGCAACGAGCAGTCACGTTCGCCAATGGAAATTGCCTTGCCGTAACCATCACCAAAGATCTGGACTTCAACATGACGAGCATTCTCGACAAACCGCTCAAGGAAGACACCTGAATCATTGAAGTAAGCTTGGCCCTGATGCTTAACAGTAACAAAGGCACGCTTAAGCTGCTCATCATTGTCAACACGCTGTAATCCGATTCCTCCACCACCAGCAGTACTCTTGATCATGAGTGGGTACTCGAGCTTCGCAGCCACCTCCAGAGCGTCTTCAATGGTGTCAAGAAGACCGGATCCGGGAACAAGCGGAACACCGGCAGCCTGCGCAATCTCACGTGCAGAGTGCTTAAGACCTAGCTTTCGAATACTGTCACCGCTGGGGCCAATAAAAACAATACCTTCCCCCTGGCAAGCATCAGCAAAGTCGGCGTTCTCCGATAGGAAACCGTATCCAGGGATGATAGCCTGCGAACCTGTCTTCTTTGCTGCGTTGATGATCTTTCGGACTGAAAGATATGTTTCGGCAGAAGTTGTTCCCTCCAAGAAAACAGCATCATCGGCATCCAAAACGTGTTGAGCATATCTGTCGGGTTCAGAGAAAACAGCAACCGCCAGGATACCGAGCTTCTTCAATGTACGGATGATGCGGACTGCGATTTCTCCACGGTTGGCGACAAGCACAGTGTTGAATGGTCGGCCATTCGATGTATGCGAAATGTACTTGCGCCAGCCGCCGTACTTAGTGATGTCAGTAGCAGAAGCGTATCCCTCTTCCTCGCAGATGAATCCTTTAACCCATGAGCCGTCCACGAGTTCAATGCTACCGATTCCAAGAGGAGAAGGAACCATGGCAATGAATTCGCCAAAACGAGCACTGGGGACATCCCAGACCTCAACGAGAATCTGCTCGCCATTGGAACCAGGGCCAACGCGTCGAAGACCGGGCTTAGGAGGGGTCGTGTTCGGAAGAGCATAGAGGCGGTAATGGCTAGCAGTTTTGGTGCGCTTCGAAAGAATAGCACCAACCTTCTGAAGTTGCCAGTTGAGTGCCATACCCGAAAGGTGACCTCCAACAACAGCCAACGGAATACTGCGAGGAGCAGAGACAGTTGGAATGTCCTTGTGAAGAAGGTCAGTCTCGCTGTCGGACTGGACCCCTGTGTTTCCAAGAAGACGCGTCTCATGAGCAAGAACGCGAGAAGCCAGCTCAAGCAGAGCATAGTCGTGGAATGCCTTTGAAATAAGAGTCACACCAGTAGGGAGGCCGTCTTTGCGGAAGCCAGCAGGAATGGCGAGAGCTGAAAGATCAGCTAGGTTAACAAAGTTGGTGTAGGTTCCCTGGCGAGAGTTGACTACAATCGGCTCAGCGGCAACCTCGGACACCTTGGGGTTTAAAGGACAAGTGGGGACAAGAAGACCGTCATAGTGTCCGTAGGTGGACTCAATGACCTTCAAAATAGCCTTGCGCTTGTATTCATAGTTGAAACAATCCACAGCGGTGAATTTTTCGGCACCCTTAACAATCTTGTAGACAGTAGGATCCATGTCTTCGGGACGCTTAATGAACTCACTAATGGCCCAGTAGCGCTCAGCTACCCATGGACCCTCGTAGAGCATAGAAGCCAGAGTGTACAGAGGCTCGAATGAGACAGTAGCGATCTCGACACCAGCATTACGAAACTTGTTCACGGCAGCGTTGAAAACGTCCTGGTTCAACTTCTCATCGAACCACTTGGGATCGCTAGGAACAGCAAACAGCGGTCTCTTGCCAAAGTTAGTGACGGGAAGAGACGGCATCTTACGCGAGTACTCGTACGAATGGTCATACTGAGCAGCGATAGAGAAGATCTGCTGTGCGTCCTTCAGTGAGAGGGTGAAGATGGATACACAGTCAAGAGATTTGCAAGCAGGAACCACACCTGTTGCACTGAACACTCCCACAGTGGGCTTGAGACCAACCAGATTATTGAGAGCAGCTGGAACACGACCCGAGCCGGCGGTGTCGGTACCGAGGGAGAAGGGGACCCAACCGCGAGAGACAGCAACAGCTGAGCCTGAAGAGGAGCCTCCCGAGACATGGTCCTTAGAAAACGTCGAGGTAGGAACTCCGTAGGGGCTTCGGGTTCCTACAAGGCCAGTTGCAAACTGGTCGAGGTTAGTCTTTCCAATGACAATGGCACCAGCCCGCTTGAGATGCTCCACAATCACAGCATCCTTGACAGGGGTGTACTTGTAAGCCGGACAGGCAGCAGTAGTGGGATATGCGTCGACATCAATGTTGTCTTTAACAGCAAAGGGTACTCCGTAGAGCGGGAGATCCTGGGGTTAGTGGATGTCATTGATTGATGCGGCTATTGAGGATTCAATGAAGGGGTGAAGTGTGGTGAGGGCATTTTGTCTGGTGAGAACGCAGGCCATTCTGGAGCAAATTTGTGAGAACAATGACACAGATACAAGATCAGCGGGGGCCAATGTCAGCCAGTGCACGCATCGTATTTCATCCAATTAACGAAGCTCCGGCTAGATCAAGAATCATAGTAATTTATCCGGTTTCGGCACGCGGCTTACCAACGGCTAACCGGCTATGCAACTGTCGCTAGCCTAGACTTCAGCCTAATCCACAAAAGCTGCAATAGTTCGGAGGAAGTCCGAGGAAGTCAATTGCACGGATAGCACTGTCAATTGTTATCATTCACAAGTGTGACAGCACACTATATGATTGTTGGAAACCAGATCAACGCGTATTTGGCTATACCGAGGATCTACTGGACTCGTCTGCCCGCACATTGAGTCACAAAACAGTAAACAGCTGCCAAACTCTCACTATCCACAAAATCAAGGCCATCTCAATCTGATAGGGGTTCCAAAACTGCTGTAGAAACGTCTGGAGCAGTCTCTATCATCCAGATCACATCTGAATATCGCTGTACCAACGTCCCCACGTTGGTCAGATCACCCATTGGAGCTGTTCTAAAAAACACCGTCATTACACTCCCTTAATACACAACCACAATATACTGCAACTCATTATAAACTCACCTTCAAATCTCCCTTCGTCTTGGATTCAAGAGCAGTCCACTGGTACTGAAGCTCCTTGGTGCTGGCCACACTGATCCAGGCTGGATCAGAGGTGTCGATGGCAGCCAGTAGCTCCTCAATGGCAGCTAGTGGATCCTTAGAAGCCACCTGGTACGCGCGCCACTGCTCGATGGTCCATCCAAAGAACGACGACATTGCAAATAATATCTACAGAAGTCGATGCAGCGGCGGTCGCGCACTATTTATACTGACTGCCAGCTGCTTTCGTCCTGCAGGGTATATGCCCGAGGGACATGCACCCTAACCTCGGCAGCCCAGGGGTATGGTCGGCCGCGGCTTTTGACGGGCTTTACAATCGTTGATATACAGTGACAAGATAGCACTTGGTACTGTTATCGCTGTCTTATTGGTATAGAGAGACTCTCTACCAAGTTAAAGGCTCATAAGTGCCGAGGAACCTCTTCTTAAGCCAGGCTGTGCCCCTACCCTGATAACGAAGCGTCGAGCCAATCATAGCCAACCGATAACGTGGGCACATTGTAGCCAACTAGCTGCCTCGGCCTCCTCCGACGCCTGACCCCCCACTATTTTTTTGCTCCACGCAGATAACCGGACAGCCGGCGCTTCGTCCCGCGGTTGTCCTGTGCAGGAGGACCCTTTTGAGTCATAGCAAAGCAGTTGACAGCAGAAGTCGAGACATGAGGATCGAGGAGCAGACGGCCGAGGAGATAGAACGAGATTTCACATGCAACAAGATTAAGAATGGCTCAGAATCATTGCTGTAGTCTAGTTAGATTTAAGTGGTTAGAAGGTAAGATATCAGTAGATTTATAGTAATGTAGGAGCTCTTGATAGTGTAGGAACTCTTAATATTGTAGGATCTCTTAATATTGCTGAATCTCTCCATACTGTAGGAGCTCTTTATACTGTAGGAGCTGTTAATACTGTACGGAACTCTTAAATAGCTTGTTGTCCTAAGTGTTTTAAAATTGCTACAGCCTTACAAGATAACTTCAACTCATACAAGGCTTTATATCTCATTAGCAGAGTTTATACATGTGTGGGGTCTCATTGAAATTAATTTTTAGTTAGTTGGTCGATACTCTATACAGGGGTATTTTTCTCATGAGTGTTTTCAACCTGTATTACATTTACTGTAAGGTCCTACAACCAACAAGTAGTCCTCTTCGTTTTACTATTATCTGACCACCGTTTACCGGCTCCACGATCTTAAAACCTGCCTATAACCCAGCCTTTATACACCTCTCAAAGGGTTCCCTTAGTCGACTGCCTGCATCTTCACGGCATTGCCCTTACCCTGCTGCACGATAGCAGCCGTATACTTTTGCCGTACATGGCTGGCTGGTTGAACAGCATGGACTTCAATCGGCTTCAACTTTCCCGTCTACTGTTTGCCCTCTTTCTATCGCTTTCTTGCTGCTTGCTCACAGTCGCATTTTATTCATATTCCACTCATTTCATTCTGTTACTTTTTCATCATGACTTCTCTCTCTGAATCGTTCATTGAAGCAATGGCGGCCAACCCAACTGTCTACCACTGGGTGCAGTACACGAGAGAGTTCCTCGAGCAGCACGGGTTCTCGTATGTTTCGGAGCGTGAAGTGTGGACGGACAAGATTCACCGGGGTGGAAAATACTTCACGACGCGCAATGGCTCCTCACTAATTGCGTTTGTGGTGGGCTCCGACTTCACTGTAGGCGAAGATGGAGCCGCGCTTGTAGGCTGCCATATCGACGCCAATTGCTTCAAGGTGAAGCCGATCTCGGTCAAAGACTCGGTCCAAGGCTACCGACAACTGGGTGCTGCATCTTATGGCGACCAGAAGCGAACTTGGTGGGATCGCGATCTTGGTATTGGAGGGAAACTCATAGTGAAGAATCCCGATGGCTCCTTCACTTCGAAACTCTTCCATATTGAACATCCTGTTGCCCGTATTCCAACACTTGCTGAGCACTTCGGTACGCCTGCTGATGGCCCCTTCAACCCTGAAACTCAGATGACTCCTGTCATTGGGCAGGTATCTGACAGTGAGCCAACACCCACTGAGGAAGAGAAGAAGTCCCCTATTTACGGCCATCATGACTTGAAGCTGCTTCGTGCTATTTCGAAATCGGCTGGTGTCCCCCTGAGCCAGATTGTTCAGGCTGATATGGAACTTTTTGACTCTCACAAGGGCACTCTTGGTGGTCTCGACCGGGAGTTTCTGTTCTGTGGCCGTCTCGACGACAAACTGTGCTCGTTTGCTGCTATTCAAGCTCTCGTTCAAAATGCTCATCATACTCCTGCTCACGCTATCAACTCAGTGGCTCTATTTGACGTCGAAGAAATTGGCTCGCTGCTTCGCCAGGGCGCGCGCGGTGGACTGTTCCAGCATGCCATGGCTCGTGCCTTTACTGCTCTGGCACCTCATAAAGTAGACGATGATGACCTACGAAAAAGTTTCTCAAACTCGTTCTTTGTGTCATCAGATGTCACCCATGCCGTGAACCCCAACTTCCGTTCTGCGTATCTCGAACATCATATGCCAAAACTTAACACGGGTATGGTCGTCAAGCTCGACCCAAATATGCATACAACTTCGGACGGTGTTTCAACGGCCTTTGTCGAGGAAATTGCTCGCCAGTCGGGCAACACCATCCAGTACTTCCACATCCGCAACGATGGTCGATCTGGTGGTACTATTGGACCGGCTCTATCTACTGCAACTGGTATTAGAGCTGTTGATATGGGCATTCCACAACTCTCCATGCATTCTATCAGGGCCGCCACTGGCTCTGAAGATATCGACGCTGGAGTTCGCATGTTTGGTGCCTACTTTCGTCTCTGGACTCAGGTAGATGCCAAGTTCCGTGCTGGAGATCTTTAAGAGATACTCTTAAACCTCTCGAACCGGCAATAAACTCACCTCTGACGGTGATAGCGTTATAGAAATCATAATTCATTCATGGCACATTAATTTCTTTAACCTTTGGGTAGCGTAGGTTCACGGTTCACTTGACGTGTCAGGCCCACGTAAATACCGAATTACGATCACAGCAATAACAGCAATAACAATATGAGGGGCGAGCGAAGCTGCTGTCATACCACGCCCACCCCTTGTAATAAAAAAGTCGACGGCTGTTCAACAAATCCCGACTTGTCTTCTTCATCCTCAATCATAGTCCCATCACTGTGTTCTGCTATAGAGTCATCGAAAGAGTCCAAACCGTCTTCAGATAGCTTAGTCTCGCTGTCAGCATCAACAGGACTGTTCATGGTTACATTTTCATCTTTGTTCTGGACCACATTTTCGTTGCCAATGGTTGAATTGCCATCCCCCATTTGAACTGCTTGAAGCCTTTTGAGTTCTTGCCTTGTCTCATTGTATCTCTTTATGAGATACTGAGACTCGGCTAAATCGCGCACTCGTGCCTTCTTGTGGCTAGCAACAAGAGCTCGTAGACTCGTTATCTCAGCTTCCAGCTTGGAGATCAACGAAGGATTGACTGGCGTTCGGTCAAACCGCCCCATGTCATCATTCACGCGTTCACGAAGCTCTTTCCCTGCATCATCCAGTGAATCTAGGCTCACTCGATTTTCAAGAGTCCGCACATACAGAAGAAGGTCTCGTTGACTCTGCTCCAGGTGAGATGCCTGTCTCTCTCGCACAGCTAGCGATTCAAGAATAGATTGGTTCTCAGACTTGAGGTCCGATATGGATGCCTGCAATACTTCGACCGTCTTCTCGTAGTCTCGAATCATGAGCTGGATATTATCGTGGAGCTCCTCATTCCGGAGCATTCTTTCTCGAGGTGTGATCGTCTCGCGATCGTGAGGGATCTGATATTGCAGCAAGTTGTCAGGGATCAGGGTTTCATCATGTCGAGACAAGGACGGCGACATCAACGGCGGCGTTGGCACCGACTGAACATCATCAATGGATGCACCAGAGTCATAACCTTCGCTGCTCTCGTTGTCAGTGAAACTGCTCAAGCGGCGACTCCCAATGGAGAGACGTGGTAGAGAATTGATGACAGGGTCAGTTGCTTCCATGCCATAGCTTCCTTTAAGAGCGGCCAACTCGCGCTGAAGGTGAGCAATTGTTCGCAGCAGATCTTCCTTCGACTGAGTCTGTAGGATCTCGGGCATCAGCTGAATAGACCGTGCTCTCTGAGCATATGACAGTGTATTCAATGTCTCGGTCAGCGACACGCTATCGATAGTGACGCAAGCAATCAGGTATGTAATTGCCCGACCACCAAGTGAGTCCTGGAGCACTCGTGTCAACTTTGAGTCTCTGTACGAGATATGGCCACCATGGGACGAAGTTGATAGTTGAGAAATGACTTTGCCAAGCGTTGTTAGGCCCGAGTTGATAGAGATACTTTCCTTAATGCGATTTTCTCCTGAGCCAATGTTCTTTAGACGCTCAGATCCGGCAAGATCCACAAAGTTGAGTTTGCTTGTAATCGTTGAAGAAACATTGGTGACAGCATCAGCACGAGTCTGGTCTAGGTGAATGGTGAAGATAGCATGGGATCGAGAGGAGAGGGCATTGATGTTCGTGGAGTCTGTCTGTCGTACGAGGGAGCCGCGGTGTAGCAACTGAAGCATGGTATCAGCGTCGCTTACTGGAACCTGAGTGAGGCCCTGGACTGATACACTTCCCTTTGTGTCCTCGCGGATAGTCAGAATCTTGACTGAGCTAGAGGCAGGTAGCAAGAGGTCCCGAAGCTGTTCGTTGTATATCTCCATGTACGAGACAAGAATACGGGAACCAACAGGAAGTATTTCGAACAACAGTCGGGCACTACGGGCAATGATACCCGAAGATTGTCCACCGTCTATGGAGGCCGGAGACTCGGAAGTTCCCATTGTGTATGTTTTTCCAGAGCCCGACTGTCCATACGCCATGATAGTGACATTGTATCCCTTGGCAAATGCCGAGATGCTAGGATTCAGGTAGTTGAAGATCTGTTCCTGGGACGTTGCTTGGCTGAACACACGGTCAAAGACATACTTCTTGATAACGGGGCCCGATGATTGGCTTAGTGTAGATGCCGTGGGGGTCACGATGAGGTCCGTATTTGACATCTGCTCAACGGCGACTCGCATCCTTGCAGGTGAGGCAAGCAGCGATTCGGTCGCAACGACAGGCTTTAACCGCACAGAAACATTAACTGCTACAGGCACTTCGTGCTTTGTCGACTGTTTTCGGTGGTGTCTACTTTGCGGTGAAGCAGATGTCGCGCGTGCAGAAACAAATGAGGCCAATTGCGGTGAATCGGGCCGGCGGGAAGACGGTGAGAGGTCTCGCGATGAATCGAACGACGAAACAGACATCCGAGGCGACAACTGTCGTGGTGTCCCTACTGAAGGATGAAGTGATTGGCGACGAGAAAACGCGGTAGTAGTAGGTGACAGTTGATCTGGGGAACGCGGTGATTGTAGAGGCAGTGCCGACGGCCGCAGAGCTGGCGAAGCTGGACTGAAGCTGATATCGCTGCGACGGCGCGTAGGCAGCCGCGACGGCATCGGCGGTTTCTCCGGGTCTGCCATAATGAGGTGTATGACCACTTCAATGGCTTGTGGATGTAACAAGTCAGTATCAATAACCTTTTATCCCATAGAGCCAAGCGCCAGGGCCTCACTGGTAGAGTTTGCGCAAAGGGCGCGCCACTAATGATCGGCCAACGTGTGTTTTAGAATACACACTGCTATACAAGCGCCAACTACAGAAGACAATAGTATGAAGAATCGGCCTTGAGGCCCGGATCAAGAACTGGAACGAACCACAAAAGTTCACCTTCAGCCACTTTATGAACACTTGATCAGATGAGTAAACATGAAATCGTCTATAGGCATCGCGTAAACATGCGCTTATCGATAAGGGCAGGGACCTGTCGATCTACTGCACAGCGGGAACATACAGAAGAGCGGGTATTAACGGGTTCAGGCAGGGGAAAACACGGTTTCCTTTATTGCTTTATAACCAAGTAAGACGTAGACGCGATTGTCATATATTTTCTGTTTTCAAAGTCCTGTAAGAGTTGAAGGTTTGAGACCATTGCATATATTGAAGTAGTCTATTTAATAATGAACTGGGAGATCACATCAATGCTGTTATTACTTAACAGGTTACTTGTTATCCAGCAGGCTCGTTAAGTATAATTATTAAGACCAACTGGTGGATGTTACAACTACGGGACCATCATAAATGTTACGTCCAGGCGACCATGGTAAACGTCACGTCTAGGGAACCGAAATATGGATATCACTCCATAGTTACTTGACAATACGAGGCTATTCACTACACGTCACTCGGATACATGAATAGATTCGATTCAAGTTGGTATACAGTCGATCTGACATCGAGTCAGTGTTCATTCACAGTTTCGTCCATTTTAAGCCTCGCAATTATAAAGGGGGAATCCCAGTTACTGAGCCTTGGCAGCGGGACGAGGGGCCTGAGCAGAAACAAGACTCGAAACACGACGAATACCGCCCTTGGCCTGGATCCAGGCCTGCTTGACACCAGCAGGAACCGCCGAGTGACTAGTCAGCGAGTCAATGCGCACCTCCCATCCCTTGACAACAGTTCGCATGTAGAAGGACTGGTCATGACGAGCCTTGATGAAAAACAGAAAAAAGATAAACGGGAAAGTAGTGCCCTTGCGGAACGTGAGGAAGCGAGCAAACAGCAAAAACACAAGAGTAAACTCCATGTTAGCAGCAAGCATCATTCCAGGGTCGTTGTAGTTCTTGACAAAGTTCTGAATCTGCGTGGCAATGGGCGACGTCGTCGAGTGGCCCAGAACAGGCAGGATGCTGGACCGCAAGAAAGTCAAAATGTGGAACAGCGAGAAGATCATGAAGGGTGGCAGCGTGCCGAAAAAGGGCTTCGAGAATAGCCACAGAACGGCCAGTAACACATAGTGGAAGTTGTCATCTTTTGCGAGGGCCTGAGGCGTCACGGCTCGACCCTTGTAGGTTTGGTACAGGATGATGCCAAACGTAAAGATAATGGCCAGATACGCCTCACGGTACCAGAAGATAGGGAAGCTGGGTGACTTGAAGATTCGCAGAGAGAACAGACAGTAGAAAAGGCCACCAGAAAAGGCAAGCACATGTCCGACGAACCAAGCAAAGTGGATAGTCTGAGTTAGTTAGAGCACTACAGGCAAAACAAAAGATGCCAGCACAGCACAACCGAGCACAACCGAGCACTACCGAGCAGTGCAGTCCAAGTTGGATTTTCGAGTAGATCATGTCCAGGCGTACAAAGTGGTCACAAGCCCCGTTTCCATCACGGTTTGCCGCCTTTCAATGGCCCAGATCACCCCGTGGCGTCGAAGTTGCTGGAAGGCAATAGTCCGATCCAATCGACCGACCACGTAACTGCCATAACCGGTAGCAAGGGACGATGGAGTATTTCAAACAGCATGTTAGACTGAGAAACAGCGGTTTGTAGCAGCATTTTTAGTCCTCAAAGTACCAATTGACCTACAGTAGCAATTCTTGAACGCTCAAAAAGGCTCACCGCCATGCTCCCACTAGACGATTGCTACCAGCAGATGTTGCCACCAATGCTGTTACAACGTCATCTAACAATTGTTAAATACCATGTTTGTGGTGCTCAAACATTGTATCCAACAAATGTAACCCGCTGTCTCTAGCGACTACGCGTTGGTTGCGGGCCTCGGTATTATCAGCAGTTGCTCGAGTCCGTGTCGGTTTTCGGATGGCGGATCCGGTATCTAAGCGCAAAGTCACGCCAATTGTATACTTACCTTGACAAGCGATTCAAAAGTCTGGGTCTTGGGCTTCGGTTTAGGCGTCTCGGGGGACGGTGAATCAGCCATTTTTGAATAAAAGTGAAGAGCAGGTGGAAAAGTAGCTGGCGGGCCACGCCTATCACGAAATATGCAGCAACCGGGCGTCAGGGTAGGGGTCCTGATGGGCTGCGAAGGTCGCTGGAGTTGTGGAGAGCGACTGAAATGGCACAAAAAGGGTCTTTGAGCATTAAGAATATTCTGGGAATGGTTTTCAACTGGTTATTGAGGTGTCATCTGTAGTAGTATAGTGTAAACTGGGCCTCTTGACAACAGTATATCACTTATATCCCCATTAGTCTTATCTAGAATGGATACAAGGTTGGGTGGGTCTGGTTGCGCTTAAGAAGGGCAGTTTAGATAACGAGGAGCAAGGAAAGTAGTATAATAGACATATTAGCAAATGAGGTAGAGGTTTGTGTGATTTTTCGATTGTAGGGTCTTTTGCGTCGCGTGATTGAATACTAGGATCCATTGACAGGTTCTTGCTGTGCATTAGTTGACTTGGGACTACCTGAGACACTATTTCAGTGGATCTACTGTATTGATACAAACATGTAAATCAAAGGACCTTTGTTCCTGACCTGTTGAACTTCGACAACAATGTACCCGCGAATGTTGTTCGGTGCGTGGAACGGCTGGGTGAGTGCAGTAGTATGCATAGTTGCGTCATGACTATAAGAATTGCTGGATTCACAGCAACAAAATGGCAAGGTCAAGTTGAACAATAGAATGGGGGACACTTTATATAAAACTAATTACAAATTTTCAGTAGGATTTGCTACGGAAATTTTATAAAGGTGCCGCAATCATGAAAGGCATTTAGCGAGAAACATTCATATTTCGCTCCGCATTTACAGATAACTAGAGTTAAAAGGTCCTTTTGAGTCGTGTAAGAATTAAACGGTCTCTGTCCTGTATGCTTCAGTAGTAACGTTCATTATTTGATATTGAATAATAATCACTGCTACCGAATAACCCTTCACCGATGACCGCTTGCTTGTTCTAAACATCAAGAATACGAGTTACTTCACGACAATAAAGGGTCTGTGAAGGCTAACTAATAGTTAGGAAATGCCCGAATTAAATTTCTTCACTGATACTACGAATCAAATTTGACTGATAGTGCAAATATAGCAGAGGATTCACTAAGGTCCGAAAAATGTGTACTGTGTATACTTCGAAGAAGTGGTCCTGTAAACTTGAACATGAGAATAACTATAGATGTTTTTCAAAGAAATCTTAGGTATCGTTAAGAATCCCTGCTATCACTTTCATTTCCCTAGCAGTTCTCAACTACTTGGTACAGCACTTCGACTCCAAAACTGGTCTTTTCTATCTACCTCTTCACCGGCTTATTCTGGACGCGGGGTAACCAAGTCAGTTATTCCCCACCCCCACCATTTTACATAACTATAAGTTCTGTATAATAGCAGTGGTCTCCTCATTCAAGCCGTCTATAGTTACAGTGGTATTCCGTCCAGGCTGTCTATTACAGTGGTATTCCAGTGGTATATCTCATCCAGTCTCTATAATTATAGTGGTATTCTCATCCAGGCCAGGCTGCCTATAAATCAGTGGTCTGCTCATACAAGCGGTTTAAAACTACAGTGGTATCCCATCCAGGTTGTCTACAATTACAGGGTATCCATCATCCCCTGAGCCTACTCGATTTACCTCGTGGTATTGCGGGGTAGTTTCGATCTCGGACCGAATCAATCAAATTATCGTCACCCGTTAACCTATAAGATTGTCTCGCGCATTGCATCTCAATGACATATGACTTACGCCAAATTTACCACTGGCGGGGGATCCACCAGTCAAAAGTCGAGCTGGCACCGCGATCCTCACAAATCTAACTTATTTGGTTCATTGGTTCCGATGCTCCCCGACAAGACTCCTGCAAAGGTAAGCCAAGCTGCGCCTGCTGCATGTCATCCGCTCAACACTCGGCTCTAATCTCCTGCCGATCCCCCACATTTACATTTCTGGCACTTCCGCGTCCTATCGGACCCCTCACAATGTCCGATGTTTTCTCCGTGGATCCATATATAAAGTGTACTGGTTGTCTGGAAGGACCTTCAGCTTTCTTGGCCCTCAATTGGCAATTTCTGCTGGATTGAAAGCTTCCATTGTTGTACTGTGTCATAACTCGTGATCTCTACACTGTTGTAGCATACGCGTCTCCTCTATATAATGACTCTCGACGACAAGGAGTCTGTCGAACATGTGGAGACCGAGATTGGGGCTCCTGAGCTTACCATCTCGGAAATTGCTCCAAAGATCAGCAAGCCATGGGTTTGCTATCCAGCTCTCGTTAAGCTCAATATCCTGCTGTGTGGAGGTCTGCTGGCTCAGGTCGTCTGTGGTTACGATGGAAGTATGATGAATGGTTTGCAGACCCTCGATGAATGGCAGGCATATTTCAATCAACCCAATGGCACGATTCTTGGAACCATGAACAATGGAATGACCATTGGTAGTCTCATCACCATTCCGTTTGTCACCTACATTGTCGATTACATTGGCCGTCGCTGGTCCATCATCATTGGCTGTGCAATTATTTGTGTTGGAGCCATTGTACAGGGATTGGCCCGTAATTTTGGCATGTTTGTCGGTGGCCGTATCATTCTTGGTATTGGAGGTGTGATCTCATTGACTGCTGCTCCTCCACTTGTCACAGAATGCGCGTTCCCCACTCAACGCCCTGTTGTAACCGCTCTTCTTATGCCCAGCTGGCCCCTTGGCTCCATGGTCGCAGCTCTTGTTACTTGGGCTCCCTACAACTCGGCGGCTCTGAAGGTGACAGAATGGGGATGGAGAATCCCGTCGCTTCTACAGCTGGCGTTCCCTTTGCTTCAGATGATTCTGGCCTATTTTGGACCCGAGTCGCCGCGTTGGCTCATTGACAAGGGTCGTGATGATGAAGCACGACAGTTCTTTGTCCAGTACCATGCTTTTGGTGACGAGAATCATCCTGTCGTCTCGTATGAAATGGCTGAAATTGAAGCAACTATTGAGGAAGAAAAACTGCAGCACATGGGCTCGTGGCTCATGTGGATCAAGTCGAAGCCCATGCTTCATCGTCTGTTTCTGTGCTGGGCTATTCCACTGATGCAGCAGCTTTCTGGAAATGCACTCATCTCGTACTACCTTAACATCATGCTCAACAACTCGGGTGTCACCACATCCATTGCCAAGCTCAAGGTGAACCTGGGACTTCAGGCATGGACTCTGGTGTGCAGTGTTGGAGGTGCATGGCTTGTGGGTCGGTTCAGACGTCGAACGCTTTTTATAACTGGCTACAGCTCCATGATTGTGTCCTACACTCTCTTCACAGTGTTATCGGCACTCTGCCAAGAGTAACTTTGAGAATCATGGTCTCATCATTGGTGTTGTCTTCTTCATCTTCTTCTACGGTGGAATTTGTTATCAGATCTGTTCTCCTATTGCCTTTACCTACACAATGGAGATTTGTCCCTACTCGCTGCGATCCAAGGGATCAATGATCTACCAGTTTGCTGGCTCTGTTGTTGGCTTCTTCAATAACTATGTCAATCCTGTAGCCATGACGGCCATCACTTGGAAGTACTACATTGTTTACTGTGTTTGGTTGGCAGTGCAGCTGGCTATTGTGTTCTTCTTCTTCCCAGAGACATATGGCCGGGATCTTGAAGAAGTCAACCAGACATTCAACGATGACTTTGTATCTGGTCGTGAAGCCATGATCAAGAACAACATTTACGTCGATGAACAGGGCAAACTTGTTCGTGGTTAGTTCTGTAGTTTTCTAGATAGTGAATTATGTTTGTTAAGCGGTTGGAGTAGTAGTTGAAAGTAGTTGAAAGTAGTTAAGCAGTCATTCGAGCAGTTCTTGCATAGTTGGAGCAGTACTTGCAGTAGCATTTGAAGTACATTTAATTATGTTTAGCTCTCGCTTCTTCCTTGTATAGATGAATGTAGAGATCAAAGTGGTCAACTTTGAAACCCCAGTGTACTCGGTTTTATTTACCTCCATAGCATCGTTGGCTCTTCATTGTGACGGACGGAGAAACTCTCGGGGCTTTCGATGCGGCATTATGGGACCTGCATACTGCATATAGCCGATATAACGGCGTAGCGGTCGAGAAGTATAACGGAACGTTTGACGAAGCTCACAGTTAATTGGACAAGGAGGGAATGGTATGAAGCTTTGGAGGTGTCGTTAGGAGAAGTTGGGGTGATGTCACGACAGTCAGTAGATGCGCTGTGTCAATATATCAGCCTGATCCTGCTGAAGTATGATTGGGTCAGCCAATACCGTTAAATTGGTCATTTCACTGCAAACAACCAACTCCATCAACATCCAACTAATCCATCAAGGCGTTTTTTAGACTTCTATAGTCTCTTTTCTGTGAATTCCCGGCAATAACGACGATTCCGAAAATCGCACCGAAAAAAGTAACCGTGCCCTGTAACCATATAAATTGTCGCCTGTCCCCCACATCAGACTTATCCTCCTCATCCTACTACCAAACGAAACTCAGCATGTCTAATCTCCTAGAAGGTAAAAACGTTGCTATTACAGGTGCCACGACTGGAATTGGTCGTGCTATGGCCATTGGTCTTGCCAAGCACGGTGCCAACATAGCAACAGTATACCTTAGTAGTGAGAAGGCCAATGCTGACAGCCTTGGAGACGAGATCAAGCAGATCCGGGGCGAGTCATCATTTGTAGCTATTGAGGGTGATGTCAGCATACCCGAGACGTCTCAGCGACTTGTAGATGCGTGCGTCGAGGCATTTGGCGAGCTCAATGTACTAGTTGCCAACGCCGGAATTTGTCAATACCGGGACTTTCTCACGACGCCGGCCGATTTCTACTACCGCACAATCAAGGTCAACCAAGATGGAGTGTACTTTGCAGTGCAAGAAGCAGGCAAACAGATGCAAAAGCAGGGAAAAGGTGGCTCAATCATTGCGACAGGATCCATTCGGTCACTGCTTGGTCATGGCCAGCTAGTGCCATATACGGCGTCCAAGGGCGCTGTGCTCTCGATTGTTCAAGCGGCGGCTGCTGCTTTGGGTCCCATGAACATTCGAGTCAATTGCATTCTTCCTGGTACAATTATCACACCCATTAGTGAGAAAGAGCTCACTGATGAGGAAGTCATTGCTCGGATCAAGCAGCGCATCCCCATGGGCCGATTTGGCAAGCCCGAGGACCTGGTTGGTCCGGTTGTTTTCCTGGCCTCTGAGATGTCGAGTTACCTAAACGGTTCTGAGATGCTAGTTGATGGAGGTCTTTATATCAATCTGGAGTGATCAGTTGATTGAGCTGGGCAACTGTCTGTGCCTAATGTTAGGTAGGAGACAGCACCTTGTGATGAATCTGAATACTTGAGCTATGGCCTTGAATGAATCAAACTACTTGGGCTACGGTAATGCAAAAGTATTGACTACATCCAACTTTTGTAACAAGCTCTGGTTAACCTTGTCAGTTATAGAAAGATCAATCACAGTTACAAAAGTTACTGCAAAGTTCCTGGCGCACTTAACCCTCTACGTTAGTATTTTGACATCTAGTGAAGAAGGCACCAACAACAGCACAACATATATTCTTATAAATCTAGACTTGTATATATCTCGCCGTTAACTGATTATAATCCCTATATTTGCTGTCAACTGGCTATCCTCGTTGTTGACCCGTTAACTGACCATTACGACATCCCCCACGTTAGACTCCCCCGGATCAAGGAAGCCGCGGGGGCAGCCCTACTAGCCCCACATTTCGTGTGGGGGTCGAGCGGTCCTCTTCATTACAAACTTCATTTCTCCGCTGGATGGTTCGCTGATGTTTTCGCGCAGGCGGGCTCAGGTCGCTTGCGACCTGTGTCGCTACAAGTGAGTATTGAGCACCTTCTGTGATCATAGTACTGGTTGACTAACGAGAAAACGACGCTGCGACGGTGTTAAACCCGTGTGCACCAACTGTCAGACCTCCAATGCCGATTGCCTCTACCAGGAACATCCTCCTCAACGGATTGACCACAGACAAGTCTACGAAAGGCTTGATGCCATTGAGCGTGTTCTTGTACAACATTCGGATCAGCTTCGACACCACGGTGTTCTTCTCGACCAACTACCAGCTGCTTCTAACGGAAATGCTCCAGCCTTGACGATCCCCGTCCATCATCAAACATCTACAATGAGACTACTCAATATGGCACCCGTACAGTCGTTGCTTGGTGAAGTATACTCTCCCGACTACTTTTTCAACATTGAGTCTTCCCGTAGTTGTCCTAACGCTGATTCAGCCCGCGAACCTGATATGTCACCTTCGGTTACTACGACACTGCTCTCCGAGTATCTAGGACTCGTCCACCCACACCATCCTCTCATCAGTGCTGATGAGCTTTGGAACCTACAGAGTCACTTCCTACAGGGTGATCTGTCGTCAGATGAGTCTGTCATTGTCTATGCGGCCTGTGCACTGGGATGTGTAGCGTCTGCTTCTATTGATGACGCCAATTCGGCTGCTGGCATTGAGTATTTACTAAAGGCCACTTCGCTAGCCAACGAGACGCATTTCTGGGACTTTGGAAGCAGTTCGCGCCTTGCTCAGGGGCTTGTGCTCGTCTCGTTGTACTTTGCTTATCTAGCATACCCGCTACATTCGTGGAAATATATCCATTCGGCCTCAAGCATTGTGGAGATGCAGCTGTACCGCAAATCGGCCAAGTTCTCGAGCAAACTGTTTTGGAGCTGTTTCCTTATCCAGTGCGACCGATTTGCCGAGTTTGAGCTTCCACGAAGCGGTATTGAGACGCTCGTTGACGATATTGATCTACCCGAATGTAATAACGAGGCCGACGCCTATTTCCTGGCCGAGATCTCTGT
Source organism: Sugiyamaella floridensis (assembly GCA_030556845.1). Classification (NCBI taxonomy): domain Eukaryota; kingdom Fungi; phylum Ascomycota; class Dipodascomycetes; order Dipodascales; family Trichomonascaceae; genus Sugiyamaella; species Sugiyamaella floridensis. The sequence continues at coordinate 177,305 of JAKTUT010000011.1, read as the reverse complement.
CCGGCGACTTCTCAATCGCGTTCACAGCATTTTGTACTCGTCAACACCGCCTCGGATCGAGTCAATGTTGTCGGTCTGTAGTGAGCTCAATCGACAGCTGGATATCTGGTATGACTCGATCCCTAAAATCGCTAAACCCATTCTGGACCCAGCAGTGCCGGCCGACAACGACCGCGCTGCCATTCTACGAGTACGTTTCTACGCAGCTCGACACATCATCTACCGCCCTTTTGTACTCAAGATCGTCGACAATCCGGACCTCGGCGAGTTTGTGGATCACGCCAAACAATGCCTAAACAGCTGCCGCTGCTACCTCCAAAGCACACGACAAGTTCTGTCTCGGCCATCGCCATACACATGGACGATATCCCAATCTTCACTAGGTGCTATCCTAGTTCTAACACTGGCTGCACAGTCGACTGTTTTGTCTGAGTTTGTTCCTGACATTGCCGAACTACAGGATCTGGCCATTGACAATATCAACAAGTGGTCGAAACCCGACTCGAGCATCTCCAGTGCCGTAGCCATGTTGGAACGTCTCAAACAACGAGCTCTTTCTGTAGCTCTAAAATCTGGTTAATGTAGAATTGCGATGATGATGATGATGAGTACAGTCTACAGCTACAGTCTACAGTCTATACGATCATGGACTGTACTGTGACTAAAGTGCTAGAATCTATGTTCCACGTTATAGTCCAGCTCACAAACTTCAGCAATCATCGAGGTCGAATTACACATTCGAAACGTATACTTCCTCATCATGCTCTGTGTATTCAATAACTCTCTCTCTAATTATGCTAAACCATGAGAAGCGAGACTGTGAGATCGTTGTACTCTGCCTACTCTTGTCACCTTACATATCACTCAGCTTTGGCTGCGGTGATGCGATGATCCGGCGTCCTGTTTCGCTCTGCCAAAAAGAGCCTCCAGGATACGCGTACTTGTCAATGACCCCGTCAACATAACCCACAGAGTAGCCGACATTGAGAGGAGTCACATAGTAGGCGTTACGGATCTCGCACGGGTACTTGAGGTTCTCTTTGTAGCTATCGGCGGCTTCGAGCATTGATTTGCGACCTGACACACAGATGTAGTCGACAAGACTTAGGTGCGACGTCAGCTCAGTAAGACCTAGGGCTCCATTGTGTGGAACACAGGGCACACCAAACTTTTTGGCCATGATCATGACGGCAAGACACTCGTTGACACTGCCAAGGCGCACCGAGTCGATCTGGCACACGTCAATGGCATCATACTGTAGCAGTTGCTTGAAGATGACACGGTTCTGGGCCATTTCACCTGTTGCAACGCCGACGCCATAAGGAGCAAGAGCGTGACGAATGGCAGCATGACCAAGAATGTCGTCGGGCGATGTGGGCTCCTCAATGAACACGGGCTTGAACTCAACGAGCTGTTTCATCCAGTCAATGGCCTCGGGTACCGACCAAACCTGGTTGGCGTCAAGCATTACCTGATATTTGGGGTCATAACCAATAATATCACGAACCGCGCGCAGACGCTCCTTATCCTGCTCGAGATTAGAGCCGACCTTGAATTTGAAGATGGTGTAACCCTCGTCAATAGTGTTACGAAGCACACTTTTCATCTTGTCACCTGAAAACGCCAGCCAGCCGGCCGAAGTTGTATATGCAGGCACGGCCATGTTCTTCATAGCTTCGGCAATGCGGTCTTTTTTGCCCGTTTCAGCTTCTTCAAGGATGTGCAGTGCCTCTTTTGGCGTGACAGCGTCGGTGATGTAGCGAAAGTCAATGCACTCAACCATCTGCTGAGGGGTCATGTCGGCAACAATTTTCCACACTGGCCGCTTTGTGGCTTTGCCCCATAGATCCCAAATGGCATTCATGACGCCAGCCATGCCAAGGTGTGTAACACCCTTCTCGGGGCCCACCCATCGGTACTGCGAGTCATTCACCATGTACCGCCAAGTCTTGCCCATATTAGCCGTCAGTTCTGCCAACGACAACCCCACGACACGATCAGCAAATACACCGAGTGCCGCGCACACCAGTTCGTTACCCCGGCCATTACTGAACGCTATGCCTTCACCAACAAGCTCAGGATCCGTGGTGATGAGACGGATGTATGGGTGTGAGCCGTTGGTTCCTACGTGCATGGCGTCTGAACCGATGCCATCTAGTGACGTCGGGAAACGGATGTCAATGATCTCATAGCCGGTGATAGTAGGCATAGCAGTCAAGATAAACAAACGAGAACAACAATAAAAAAAATAATACAACGACAAAAACTAGCGCAGCAGATGGGCCCTTTTTATATACTGCTACTGCAGGTAGCTTCTTGGCGGGTCTGGCTGCGGCCCGCCGGTCCCCGCTGTACCCCGGATCGGCGGGTCGTGCATGCGCCCCCACGCGTGCGGCGCAGATCCTGTTGCACATAAGGAAGCCATCTTTTCCTGTCAAAAACAAAAAGAACTCAAAACTCTACCATTAACAAAAACCCAACCTCACAAACAATGTACGTTCTAGTGACAGGAGGAACTGGGTTTATCGGTGCACACATTGTTGATGTACTTGTGGCTCATGGTCATAGAGTGCGCGTCGCGTCGCGTTCAGCTGCTAAAGCCGCCAAGATCCAGGCACGATATGGAGACTCGGTGGATTATGTCAAGGTGGCCGATTTCGAGACGGGAAAGCCCGATTTCGCCACAGCTGTAGCCGGTATTGATGCTGTTATCCATACAGCCAGTGTAAGTATAGTGGCGGATCGAAAGGGGAGTAAATACGGGACCTGCCGATAGGATAAGCTGGAAGCACTGGAAGTGGGGAAAAGTGGGAGCGACGAGCGGGAGAGCAAAAGATCGAGCGGGGCAGTACGGACAACAGAGTTGGGGCTATTACCAATTTATCAATTGGGTGACTGTTTAGGTCAGGTGGCTTGCGGAGTCGCCGATGGTTAGAGTCCAGATCTGATGATCTCATCTGATGATCTATTATTGCTGTTGTCCTTGTGAAGGGTACCCGGTTAGGTGGATAGGAGCGGGAATCGGGCCGCCTAGCCGCCTAGCCCCGCAGATGGAAGTACATCTCCAGTAACTTAGTCTGCATTCACTTGACTTACAAATCCCGCAGTACCATGGAGTTGTTAGTGGTGTTTTAACCGGCTGTTGGTGCTCGCTTTTCAGACATTTCATGTTACTGTTACGATTGAAGTTGATAACTCTTGAACTACTTCCCTTGATCCCTTGATCTTAAATTAAACCCTTGGTCCTTTGATCCCTCGATCCTTTGATACCTCGATCCCTTGATCTTCATTCATCCCTTGATCCTTTGATCCATTCCCTTACTAATACAGCCCCTCAGTTACGAGGTGACGGACGTCGAAAAAGAACTCATCCAACCAGCCATTGAGGGTGTACGCGCGGTAATGCGGGCCGCAGCTGCCGAACCTAAAGTGCGTCGCATCGTGCTGACTTCGTCATTTGCTTCCGTAATGGACAGCTTCACGGACTCCGAGCGGCAGCAAACTAATCCCATGTACACTGGGCAACATTGGAACCCAATAACTTACAAACAAGCATGTGATGCCAATCCTATTATTGCGTACCGTGGAGCCAAGAAGTTTGCTGAGAAGGAGGCATGGGATTTTGTGGCTCAACATGCAGACCGTAACCTCGAGCTCGTCACTCTGTGTCCTCCCATGACATTTGGACCCATTCTACACCCTGTAGACAGCGTCAATCACCTCAATGTGTCCAACGCACAATTGTGGACAATTGCATCGGGGACCCAGCAACTTCCAGAGGCCCGCGTGCCATTCTGGATTGACGTTCGTGATCTGGCAATGGCTCATGTGCGTGCTCTCGAGGTACCTGATGCTGCGGGCCGCCGCTATGTGCCGGCATCGCCGCAGCTTTTCTCATACGCTCTAGCAGCACATATTATGCACGAGAACTTTGAATGGGCCAAGAATCGTGTGGTTGAGGTTCCAGTAGGCCAGTTACACTGCGACCATTCGGTAGATGGTGCTACAGCTGCACGTGAGCTCGGCTTGTCGTACATCTCGTTTGAACAGACGGTTGTCGATGCTGTTGGCCAATTCTATACCATGGCACAAACCTCATCCACTGCTGATTCCTGAGTTATAGCCGTTGAGTATCCCTGGAATTGCCGTGGAACTTAATCAATAACCGTTAATAATCTAGTGTATTTCCAATTGTTCACTTCAACGGGTAATGATATTTGCTCTTCTTAGTCCTTTCTAGATCCCACTATCCCGTTATATCTCTCCCATTTTGTGGTTCTTTTTTCCTAGCTACTTTTGCTCTTCTTTTGCTATACCCCGGCCTTTTTTACTTAGTTTAAGTTACCCCAGGCTACCCCGCATCATGCAGACGCGGGAAGTATCTCGATTAGATGGTCCCTGCATACCCCGCTTCATAAGAAGCCACTAGCGGAAGCGGTCTGCGCGCGGCCCGCTTATCCCCGCGCTCCTCTCTCATCCATTCCCAAATTGTCTATAAAAGTACTCTACTACCACATGTTTTGAAGTCATCCCTTTTTTTGCAGTTTATTATCCTATAATATAGAACTGCTTCATAACCCCCTCCACGGTCTTCTGTGCTACCAAGCTCAAAGCATTCAACAATGCTATCTGATCTTAGGGGATTCCCCCTCATGTTCATCCTGACGTTTGTCAACTCGGCCTCTATGGGCTGGTTTGGCTACGATCAGGGCGTCTTCTCAGGTGTACTCATCTCGGAGGATTTCATCAACCATTTCCCACGCACCAAAGATCCCAATATCAATGGTATCACCTCGAGTTGCTTCTCTTTGGGTGCATTCTGCGGTTGTATTGCTGCTTACTTCATGGGCAACAAGTTGGGTCGTAAGAAATGTGTCTTAATTGGCCTCAGCTTCAATGTTGTTGGTGCTATTCTGCAAATCTCTGCTTTTGAATTGCCTCAAATGATCATTGGCCGTGTCATCAATGGCTTCGGCATGGGCGTCACCTCGTCCACTTGCCCCATCTTCATGGCTGAGTGTTCAAGTGCCAAGTACCGTGGAAAGCTTGTTGTTCTTGGTAGTCTGTCCAACACGGCCGCCTACATGCTGGCCAATTGGATGAACTACGGCCTCTACTTCCGCTCTGGCCCATTGCAATGGCGTTTCCCACTGGGCTTTCAGCTCATCTTCCCGTTGTTTGTCATGCCACTGATTGCCTTCATCCCCGATTCCCCACGCTGGCTGCTGCTACAGGATCGTTCCAATGAGTCCCTCGAGGTGCTGTCACGGCTCTCGGGCAAAGACATCCATCACCCCGATGTCACTTCAGAGCACCTTATCATCTACACTACGGTCCTCGAGGAGCGCAACAATGATGTTCCCGTCATGGACGTACTCTTGTGTCGCGATAAGACGCAGAACCTACGTCGGGTACTTCTGGGTGCTGGAACCCAATTCATGCAGCAGTTTACCGGTGTCAATGCTCTCGGTTACTACCTACCTACTCTGCTTACAGAGTTCATTGGCTTCTCTCCCGAGATGGCCAAACTGCTGTCAGCTCTTAACGCCACCTCGTACCTTGCTGCCGCCTTTCTGTGTCTCATTCTTATTGATCTTGTTGGCCGTCGTCGTCTTATGATGTGGGGAACCCTGTCATCAGGCTGCTGCTACCTCGTAGCCGCCATCTGTATGAAGGTTTCCGAAACCCGTCTCAAGCGACAAATGGGTATAGTCACTACCTCCATGTTCTTCCTCTACTACTTTTGCTATGGCACCAGTTTTGCCAAAGTGCCATGGGTCTATACGTCTGAGGTCAACAGCATTGGCTGGCGTACGCGCGGTGCTGCTGTATCCACTGCCACCAACTGGATGTGTGGTTTTATCATCACCCAGTTCACCAAATCCGGTGTCGTTCACTTACGCTGGCGCTTCTACCTTATGTTCACCATCTTCCTTTGGGTCTTCTTCCCTGTCGTCTATTTCTTGTACCCCGAGACAAGCAATCGTACACTAGAGGATATGGACATCATCTTTGAGGTAGCTCCGCTTATTATCAACCGTAACTCGGAACTCACTAGTCGTGGTCGTCCCCAGTGGCTCATCACCGTTGAGCAGGAGAGGACCGAGTCCGCCGAGAAGCAGGAAATCTCTCACGTTGAAAAGGTTTGAAGTGCCGTCGAGGCTTTTATCCAGCGTTATTAATAATTGCTTAGTATGTAGTTGAAATCTACTATGTTTTTGTTGAACACATGATATCTGAACAGAGATTTCTCAGTTCAGCTCCGATTATATAGACGATAACTCTACAACTAACAACTTTACGGAGTTCAATTCTCGGTTATCGAAAACCAACCTTGTCAAGTTGAATTCCAACTAGTAGATTATTGGTAATAAATCTGAAGAAGTTTGACAGGCCGTTCATCTCATAGTCTCGGCAACACAGAGTAGCTGGCGCTTGAGATGGTGAGGCATCTGTTTGGAGATTTTGAACATGTTGGCCGAATTGACTTTGCCACTATTAACAGCAAGTTGTGTCTTGGACGGTGCAATAGCCTGCTTCAAGATGTACGTGAGATCTTTGGCCGCAGCATCCAGCTGGAGAGCAACATCGTCTTGATCGTTGGCGATAGTTGACAGAAAATCCACAATTAGTTCGGCAATAGCTATGTTAGTGTTTTTGTTTGTTCATTTCCAAACTGATAGTATTCACCTTTACGGCATTGGTCAAGAGCCGTCGATGCAATCCTCGCCAGCATCTGCTTCGATGAGTTCACTGCTTTTGGATTGACGCGCTTCTTGTACAGAGGGAAATGAAACTGTACCAGCAGGTTGCGGAACATATCAACAATATCTGCTGAGCAATTTTGTGTTTCAAACTGACATAGTAGCAGACGCATCGAGGCTAGTTGGATTTCAGTATCCTTAATTGACAGTCTCGGCTTAGCATTGAGCTTGGAAATAACACCATTCCACTTCTCTGAGTGCAATGGCACCCGTTCCAGTGGTGAGCTTGGCTGTTGTGTATCACCATCATCCTCAGCGACAGTCGGAGCCCGAGAGTTGGTGGTTTTCCCTGTTCCCCGCCATTTAGCTACTACTTGTGCTATATAATCTATGGTTGGTATATAGTTGTCGTATGTGAAATCTTGACTTACCTTCAGCGGCTTTGCCCCGACTGTTGCGAACAATGACAAGTGCCTAGAGTTAGCACTTACAAGAACCAAATTAATGCTCACAAAACATACAAATGCCAGGCTAATTAGTGTTGAATGCTGGTAACTATTCATTGCCATGAAACGGTAACTGTACAGTAGCAGTAACCAAAATGTCCTAAATCGACCAGAGTAATCTATTAAGCGCGTAGGCGGCACGAACGCGTGAAAGCGCGACCCAAGCTTAAGGGCTCCAAGGGCCTCACAACCAGGTATTATACAAGAGAACAGATGACTGGTATAACAGCCAATCAAGCATTCACCTCATATAATAGCAAATTTTTAAAGCACATCGCGACGGTTCTTCCATATCATCATCATTGCATCTCGTTGGGGTTAGGGTACATAACCGAAACAGGTCTATATTGAGGGCTGGAGACCTACGCGCTTCGTACGCGAATACACGCGAACCTTCATCCGTACAACTGAAAGACACTGGAAATGGAGGTTGAAATGGCGAGTATAGCGGCCAATGAAGCCTTTCTGTTTACGACAGAGTCTTCATTTCTTACAGATTCGCCTGGACGCCAACCGGATGGTGAACGAGCCGAATCAGACGAGACTGATGAGACGTTTTCGCAAATGGCCTGTATTGGTGAATCGTCTCTTTTTAGTGGTCCAGAAATCGGTGAATCAACCGACTATACTGATTCTATGCTACTTGATGATGTTCCTGAAGAAGTGCAAGCTGGTGCTGAGCAGACAAATGTAGAGAACGGTAACGACGATGTGATTGGCGACCTTGAACCTCCAGAGCTTCAAGAAGAAGAAGAAGAAGAGGAAGAAGAAGAAGAAGAAGGAGATCGCCTTGTCGCGTCTGACTACTCATACAGCATAGCAGGACGTGGTAAAGTGCATCTGAATCGACGGACCCGAAAACCTCCAAAACTCCAAAGCTCAGCAGGAAGGAATTACTACGGTATTGATATCCACCAACTGATGCAACGCGTGGAAAACGACAAAAAACTCGCTGAAGTACAGTCTACAGACTCCAAGGCTCCTAAAACTAATGGAATTCTTCTGTCAGAGAAATGGCGACCCAAGCGCTGGGTTGACCTTCTTGGATCCGAACGTTCACACCGACAAATGCTCAAGTGGTTACAAGCTTGGTCACACGTGGTGTTCCAAGCAGATCTACCACCGCAAGAGGATCTATACAACCGCGACCGCCTGGGCCGTCCTTTCCGCAAAATCTTGCTTATTCACGGACCCCCAGGTATCGGTAAAACGACTGTAGCACATATCATTGCCAAGCAAGCTGGCTATGACATTCTTGAAATCAACGCTAGCGACGAGCGAGCTGGCCATGTCATTCGCGAGAAGATTACAGGTGCTGTTGAGAGCCACCGGATCGGCAAGTCCCACAAGCCCGTTTGCGTGATTGCCGATGAAGTCGAAGGAGCAGCTGAGAACGGGTTCATTCGCGTCCTAGTAGATCTCGTGACCGCAGATCAAAAGGCCCTAGCTGCTGAGAATAAAGGCAAACCATCACGCAAATCCAAGAAGAAGAAGAAGCCAAAGTTGCTCTTACGGCCCATCATCGCCATTTGCAATGACTTGTACGCGAATAGCCTGCGAACGCTGCGCCACCATGCCGAAATAATCTCGTACACCAAATCGCCCCAAGCTGCCGTTGTCACCAAACTGCGCGAAGTGTGCTCTTCTGAGAAGCTAGCTCTAAACACAGAGAGGTTGACGGACATCGTGTCAGCAGCCGATGGTGACCTTCGAAGTAGTCTTAACATGCTTCAGTTTGGCGCAGACTCGGTGTTTACAAAAGATCTCAACACGAGCTGGACGAAGGTCACAAATCGCATCTTCCGTCGACCAGAGGGTCGATCACTGGCCCAGGATGTTCAAGAGATCCGCGCCAGCATCCTGGCAAATGGAGAATTCGACCGACTTGTGACAGGCTGTTTTCACTTATTCCCGTCCAAGAACTTCCATGATGACATGGTTAGGAAACCCGGTCTAATTGGAGACTGGTTACATTTCTACGAACAGATCAATGCTCAAATCTATGGTAACCAGCATGGGCAGGTCGCAGAATATCTCGACCAACCTTTACTTGCGTTTCATTCGCTCTTCAGCTCTCCGACAAACGTCAAAGATGCACCGGTGCAGACGGATTATGAGGTGAGTATTTCAACACAACAAGCACGGTTCAGCTGAGATGCATTAAGACTAACTCAGATCCGCGAAGCAACGAAGGCCAACGAGCAAATGAGCAAAGACTTGCTTCACTCCATCAGTCCTGGCACGCGTGTAATCTTTAATCGGCAGCAGGTTGCTACAGAACTAGCACCCTACGCGTTGCGCATTGTTAACCCTGTTATTGAAGGAGTTGGGTCGACACTGCGCGATGCCGACAAGGTTAGAGTCACCAACAGTGCCACTGCCATGGCTGATTTGAGTTTGCGGTTTTTCCGTGACAAGCTTGAGAATGGATCTCTGGCTTATCGACTTGATCCGTAAGTTAGAAGGCAGTTGGATATGAGTGGGTGCCGAATGGTTGGATCTAACACAGGCCCTTGGAGCAGCTTGCAGTATTTGATGAAACTGAACGGCAGAGACTCGCAGTCGGCCGTTTCTCTACCCGACAGCATATTATTGACTGCAACATAGGAGGCACAAAGCGTCGAGCCGATGACAAGGATGACGAAGATGATGAGGTCCCAGATAAGCGTCTCAAGGTGGAAACTAAAAAGTCTAGTGGTACTGCTGATTTCTTTGGCCGTCAGGTTGTCGCGGACGATATCACAGCTACTCAAGCCGCTGCCGAGGTCCAGAAAGTCAATGATCGGGTGTGGATTCAGTTTGTCGAAGGATTTTCAAACGCTGTTCGCAAGGATATCACATGGACCGATCTTTGGAGATGAACAGCCGTCCAGTCTCGTGCTGACCGGCGGCTATATTTTTGTCGTTTTGCATTCCTAATACTTTGAGCTATCAGCTGCAGGGTTCGATGACCTCAATGCGAGATAAGCGCGCGGCAAATGTGGAGCTTATATTTTGGGCCACACCCCCATCTGGCAGTTGTATGCGGAGCTTTAAATCGTACAATCGAGCCCGATCTTCTTCGTGAAATCTCTCGCAATGCCAGCCGTTGTTCGACCTATTGAGACATCCGATAAAGAGCAGTTCTCGGACTTGTTTGCTGCTTACCTCGAGTTCTACAAGTCGGAGCTTCCTCAGCAAACGCTCGACAAAACATGGGAACGCTTTTTCGACACCTCGGAACCGGTACACGCTGCTGTAGCCTACGACGAGGCCAATCCATCGGTTCTCATCGGGTTCGTGACTTGGGTATATCACCGATCAACTTGGCACTACACTGATGTCATCTACCTGCATGACTTGTTTGTAGCTGAAAATGTCCGTCTAAAGGGAACCGGCCGCAAGTTGATTGAGTTTGTATACGCAGATGCCGATAAAAACGGCATCAAGAAGGTGTATTGGCATACTCAGCGATTCAACCATCGTGCACAGCTTCTATACACCAAGGTTGGCCGTCGCGATGACTTTGTCTCTTACCAGAGATTCTAGGACTGCTGTGAGAACTCGGAACAGTGACCGAAGCAACTTGCGATGTTTTCAAACTGTTGATTCAGTTTCGTTTTATAACTTATATACATAAATAAGGAAATGTGACAAAATATACACTTGTACAGCTTGACCTTTATTTGACACCACCCTTGACACAAAGCTTGATAAGATAGTCCATGAAGTCCTGAAGACTGACATCATCGGTGAGTACAACGGTACCTGCTGCCGCTGTACCAAAGTCGGCAGATGACTTTGAAGGATTGAGACGTGAAAGTAGGAATCTCGCCTGGCTTCCACGAGCCTCGGTGTCAATAAAACGAGGAAGTGGAAATCTGTCAACCAGTAGCTCAGCAGCATCTTGTCGCGGCTTCTCCAGAAGTGTCTTGAAATTCGAGTATTCAGGATTCTCATGATACCCAGCCCGTCTCCAAGCAGCAACGGTCTCTCCGTGGTAAATGAGAAGGTGGAAGAAGGTATCAAGGAGCAGAATGCGATCAGGCGTGATGGATAACGAGTCCAGCAGAACGGGCTCGGGCTCCGAGTCAATTTCATATGCAGTCAGAGTGGGCTGGATCATGATGGAACAGTTTGTGGTGTCTTCACACTCAAACAGATGACGGTAGTAACTAGTCTCGTCAGGCGAATTGTTGAACACCTGAAGAAACTGGCTTCGCCGCAAATGGTACATAAACTGAGGAAAGTACGAGAATTCGGGCTGCAGACGAAATGAAGGCGCCGAGTCCTTGACGTAGTCGGCAAATCGGATACATAGTTTAATAAGCGTCATGTCAATCCAGCGAGTCACGTCAGCAACTGGGATACCCTGTTCTAGTTTGTGAATAGCCAACCGCCCCACAACACATGCTGCCGCTTCTTGATCGAAGGACGCGCTGATGCTTTGAGGATGCTGAGGAGTTGACAGCATTCGTGACAGCGTTGTGACCCGAAGACGATATGTTCCTGACGCATGCTTATAGTGTGTTGCAAACTGTATTGCAGCCTGAGGAAGCTGAGCGTTGCTAATGACTGGCGGCGCTTGCATGCTAACCGAGTCAAAAAACAAGGCTACTGTTGACGACGGGCGCATTCCACATATTTTCCAAGAGTTGGTACCTCCAAGACCAACCTCTGTTTCTGCGACATGAGGAGTCTTTGTGGCCAACGAGGTACCGTGGCCAAGCATCCCTGATACCTTGAGATCTTTTGAAGTGCGCACGCTGAGAGTTGCACCGAAACCCATCTCGACAAATCCGTCGGCATCCACGTTGAAAAGGCGAATGAGACTTTGTTTGAAGATGGCAGTTGTGAACGAGTCGGTGAGAACAATGACACCTCCTGTTTTGGTAGCAAGAGGACGCATTTCCTCCAAGCCCACTTGGTCATAGCAGCCAGCAAAAAGATCCACAACGGTACCGGTTTTGGCTGCGCGATCTGCTATTCCTTGGTAGAACTTGGTCGACTTTTTATGATGCTTGGCTGTCTCATTGTCAATGTCTTTATGCGAGCGCAGTGGCTCTTTGAGCGACGGAGAGACAATGATTCCAGGTCCAACGGTGGCGGGACCAGCAGCAAACAACATAATGCGACATGGCTGGTTGGGGAATGCCGTTTCCACAATGGACTCAGCAATAGTCAGAGCAGCACCCGTACACCGTTCCTGACGGCTGTCCTTAGCGGTTTCAAAGGCGTTTTCAACCAGCTGTTCCAAGATTAGCGTTGCTTCATACTCGACCTCCTGGATGGGACGAACATAGCGTTCAGCGACCTTGGCTGCGCTGAGTGCTGCAGAAGGTGTCTTTGGCGCGCCGCCGCGAAGCTCCATTGATGCAAAGCCCAGATAAGTTTGGACATGACCTGTATTTGTCTCTTTGCGGCCATTGAACGCCACACACTTGAACATGTCGCTCGAGATCTCATGGACGTACACCATTGTACCGTAGCTGATGATTCCGATTCGCGCGTCCTTGGGCAGCATCGCCAGTGTCACGAGAAGCGTATCTTTGAGAGCCTGGAGGGTTTCTGTTTCCTGACATGTGTCAATCACAAATAGGAACAGAGGTCCAGTAGCGGATGGGGTGCCAGGCGCGCTCTCATGGCTGGGGAGTATGTACTCGACAGTCGTGCTTGTAGGACGAACCTCGGTAGGCAGATTGTCTACAGTTGACGACAAGTAACCGAGAGGAAGCGCATTGCGGTGACTACATACGCGACACGTCCAAACCTTGGCTGTGACGTCAAACACACAGTAAGGATTCAGAATGGCTTTACATTGGGCGTTTGCACAGACGACAGGCGCGTAGTTGAGTAGTGGCAGATCAGGACGAGTTTGAAGGGGCCGGTAAAGAGCTGCTAGAGGCGCTACAACTCCAGAAGCTTCTTGAGCTGTTGCTGGAAACACATTGAACGTCAAACGCACGGCATCCGTCTCCTCAGCTACCTCAATAGGTGACGGGGCGTCTTCGACATCAACCATCTGACGATTCGAGGCTTACAATGACCTGAGAAGACACAGAGGGGTATAAAAGACCGTAGAAACAAAAGCAACAAGACTACAGTACCGCCTAGTAACTGGTAGTCGAGCAATGGACTGGTTTGTTGGTGCTATACCAAACGTCAGCTGTGTTTTGACAGTTGGTGAAGTTCATAGGTCCAGGGTATGGCCATATATTAGAGACGCCAGATCCAATGGCTATAACACAACAAACCCGCCACTACAAAGGTGATCGCTTTCAGTTATAAAAACAGAGAAACCTACACAACATCTACAACAGTCTCAACTGTAAATGTCTCTTAAACAATTGTATTAGACGTGTGGGGAGGGCATTGGTTTAGTGAACCCCCCATGAGTTTTATCTACAGGCCAAAAAATCATGTAAGTCGTTAAGCCATTGAGCTGTGTGCACAATAGTATCTCGTCACAAGAAGTACTCGCGCTGCGCCTTCTGAGGAGCCATTCGAAGCGTATCATCTGGCACAGCGTTAAATATGGAGAACTTGGGCATTAGGTCATCCTCGACCTTCATGACGCTGGCTACATTACCACAACGGTAACAATAGTTGGGCGCCGACCACACCGTCACCACATCCTTGTCTTTAAAGTGAAACTTGAAGCCTTCCATGACGAGCTGATGAGCGCGGGCTATTAATGACAGGCCATTGACGTGATTGAACTCACGAGCAACGTTGGCACCAAAGTACCAGCCCGCACCACGCGGTGAAAGGGCCCAAGTATCTACATCGTCGGGATCACTCCATACCAAGTCACAGAAACCTCCTTCGTGAGGGATCTCCTGTGCTCGTGATAGCACGCGAATCTGATCAAGCATACGAATCTCGGGACTTAGACCGCCGTGGACACACAGAATCTTGCCGTCAATGATAGCAGCCAGAGTCAAAAAGTCAAATACCTGACAGCAGTACTTCCAAACTGTTGTCGAGCCATATTTACGCAGACACTCCTCGTAGAATCCGTACACCTGCGTGATTTGTCTGCTTTCGTGGTTTCCGCGCACAAGGGTCAACCGACTTGGATAACGAGCCTTGAGGCACATCAGAAGCGTAAAAGTCTCTAGACTGAAGTATCCACGATCTACAAAGTCACCCTTTCCGTTAGTAAAAAGTTGTTGAAGACAAATAGAGAGTCGATAAAGTCGCTGTATCCTGAAGTCTCAGTATCTTGGAACGAGAAACTCAGTGGCAGAGTCCTTCAAGGGGTTACGCTCCACAGCTGAAGGCATCTCACAAATGCTACAAGCTCAGAGATTACAGACACAACTGCACAACATTAACGACCCCCCAAAGCGTTACATTCTTGTCACTCACCAAGAAAATATAGTTGACGTCGTCGGGAAGTCCTCCACTGATGCGGAACAGTTCTAGCAAATCATGGAACTGACCATGGATATCTATTGTTAGTGATGACCACTTGACACAAGGTCTCAAACTACGCACCACTGGGAGTTAGTAAACTGTCAGCTGTGTATTCACGCACATATGCTTACCCGCACACAGTAACTGGCGACTGAACTGGCTGGATATTTGATTCTTTGCCGTTAGTTTCAAAAACAGTCAGTCTCCTTGGTGTTGAAACTTCATGCCTTCTTACCCTCCATGAGAATCTCTTTGACCATCTCGCACAGCTGCTTCATGTCTGCCTCAGGCAAATGCTGGCATTTGATGACCTCTTCGAGCCAGATATCTGGCCCCCTTTCGCCCATTTTGCCGTCCAATCCTGGGGCTTCTGATTGTCAAAGCTAAGGTGAAGGTGTTTTGTTACCTACGGGAAGGGTACGGGTTTGGTCGTCACTAGCAAGTCGGCGGCGCCTTGGCCAAAAAATAATAGCCAGATGCTCATGTATTAAGTTCGATTACGGGCAACAGTAAAATTAGAGGGGGGTGAACAATGTCCAGTGTGATGAGAGGTGACCATGAAGGGACATGAAAGGTGATGAAAGGTGATGGAAGGTGATGAAAGATGATGAAAGGTGTAGATGTAGCAATGGCAATTGGAGGTATATGAAGCTTTGGCAATTGGGTACATATAGCATGATTCTCAGGTAGACAAGACAAACAATGACTTGTTGACAAAATGACCTCCTCATATCGTGCTATTGTTCCATCCAACTCTCTTGACCAGAAAGCTTCTGAGACGCACCACTGCCAATACGGTACAAGTCAACCAGGCGTGGCATAGCATCAACAGGCTTGAGTCGCAGCACCTGATTACGGGCAAATATGTTGGCTTTGACAAACCCCTGACTGATGAGACTTACACATATGCTCTCAAGTTCAACGTGGCTAGTGTTGGAGTCAATGGGCGACGGAGAGCCTGTCGACAACAGCAATGCCTTTTCAAAATTGTCAAATGACACTGTCGATGCTGCAGAGCCAGATGCCATACTTGCCAGCACTTTGGAAAGCTTGAGCAGTACGCCGCGGTACAAGACAACTGGAGCCCGCGACCGTAGAACAACAACTAGCCGATGCTTGTACAACCACTCAGATGATTCAACATGGTTCATAAACCGTGCGTAATCGGACCGTTTGATGCTATCAACGAGCGGTCCATACTCGTCCTGTAAACCGAAAAACTGCAATGCTGCTGCTGTTGGCAACTTACCGAGAAGTATAGACACAGGCACAAGATAAATAAATATAGTTCGGCGGTTACGCAGCGAAGTGCTAAGGCAGTTGTTAAATGCCCAGCTCAAGTGCCGGTAAGCATTGGTGAGTTGGTTCTTATTGAGATGGAACCGACCCAGCCAGTACCGATACTCGACGCGCTGTGCACGACTGTACAAAGAGAACTTAATATTGGCTGTGTGGATGTTGGAAAACACGTTTGCGCAAGACCCTGGCTGGTCCATGCGAAAATACAGACGACACAGAGCTGTTGCGACGTAGAGAATGACAGGCTTTTTGGACAGCGTCTCACCCATAGTTGGATCCAGTTTCTCAGCACGGATGCTGTTGAACATCTTGAGAAGTACCGACGCTGTGTATTCAACATGGATACCGCCCTGTTGATGGAGAGCCATGGCCCTTGGTACAATGATCCGGCCCGTCTGAGGGACAATTGGAGATAGAATGGCGCCTCGTGAGTTGGAAAAGGCGCTCTGAAGGTCGGTAATAAACTGAGCATACAAATCAAATGACCCAGCCATGTCGTTTGGGTCAACGTCTCTTGCAAACCGTAGGTATGACTTACACAGTTCCACAAATCCGGGCCAATCACCATCGTACAGGTCGACAGAGTCAACTTCACTATCTATTGAAATGCCATTCTTTGTTAGCGATCCACTACAGGGCCCAATTGAAGTTCCAAGCCTGTCACCAAACTACTCACGTCTATAATGTCGTTTTGAAGTGATGAAACTTGTGGTTCGTCCAAGTGGATGTTAAAGAGACCCGCCAAATCCAACGACGCATTGATATCTTGCGCACCCGAAGTAACTTGTTGCACTCTTGTCAGCCAGAAATTGACCGACATGGCAGTGATTTGTGTGTCGAAGAGTTGGCCAGAATCCACTCTTCAAAATGTAGTTCTCCGATATCAGGGTACGGGCAGCCGTGTTAGCTGCCGAAGTCGCATTCTGGACCTGATTTCACACTTTTTAACCAGCTGTCTGATACTGAAACAAGCCCTGCTAATACCCCAAAATGAGCGCGGTGACGGGACAGAGGGCACCCGTACCGGCTGTAGCAGGGCGTGCGCCGTCGGCTCAGACAGGATGGCCTCCACCTCGTCCTACGCTTCCTCAGATCCCAAAGCACATCAAACGCATAGTGGTACGTCTACTGCCTGCAGATATGACAGAAGAGAGCTTTACTGAACTTGTCAAGGACTGGATTGATCCGAAGAAATGCTCTCTCTTCTACTTTGTTCCTGGAATCACCACAGCAGATCAGCAAACTCAAGATCCTACGTTCTCTAGGGCCTACTTGACGTTTATCAACTCGACACTTGTAGCCGAATTCCTCGTGTTCTTCCAAACGACTCTGATCTCACAATTTTCAGCAAGGCCTCAACCCCGCGCCGAATTGGCTCCGTTCCAGGCACCTATGAGGCGTCCTATTGCAGACAAGTTTGCTGGAACCATTGAAAAAGCTCCGCAGTTCCAGAAATTTGTAGCTGAATTGCGAGGAGAGGTTCCTCAACCGGCAGAATCGTCCCCTGTTGTAGTTACTGCCCCCGAATCTGGAAAAAAGCAGCAAGCTGAGTCCAAGAAGGCTTCAAAGAAGAATGCGAGGGACGACAAGGAGAAAACTAGATCAAAGTCAAAGAAGGAGTCCAAGGAGCGGAATGAACCTAAAGATAAGAGTGCTAATAAGGAGAAGGATGCGTCAAAGAAGAAGAAGAATCAGCCAGCAAAGGAGAAGGTTAAAAAGGGGAAAGGTATTGAAGGACCCGCTGAATCGGGTGCTCCGCCCAAACAACAGCGAGCACCGAAAGCTAAGGCCAGCTCTTCAACTAGCGAAGCATCAGTCTCGGGTGTGAGTCGTACCGTGGCATTGCCACAACCATTGCCTTCCGAAGTAGCGGCTTCGCAAGATCGAGTCAAGGCAGACGATCTCGGTCAGTCTTCTCCAAAACAGGATGTTGAAGGTGGTGGTGCAGCTACGTCTGAGAAGAAGAAGAAGCCCAAGTCGAAGACCGTTGCCCGACCTGAGCATGAGTCTACTCCTGGTTCAGGTGCAGATGATTCAAAGCACAAGAAGGTGCGAACTCGCCGTAAACGAACCAAGGCCGACGGCAATGAAAGGTCTGAATCAGTGATTCCTGTTGGCTGATGGTGCCAGCTATTTAACGATCTCAACTGTTGGATAAACTGGATTGTTAGATGCATTCCCTGTACTCTAACCTACTGGTACACAGTGCGCTACTGAATTAATCTATGCATTATAACGTCTGAGTGCGAGTTCAGAGTATGACATCGAGACAGCTAATCTGCTGATTGTCCACTGCTGTATGACCGCTGAATATACGGTGCCGTTGTCTCTATCGGAGCCAACATTAATCGACCGCTCACACACGTTTTGAGTATCAACTACACGTTTGCTGAGCGCTTCGTCCAAGGTTCAATTGAGTGGACTCCATGTGTCGCACATAGAACAGGGTGGTGCCGGGAACAGGGTGCCGGGACCATGGTGAGGTTGCGTACCTAGTCGTAGGATCGCACCATGTAACGCGCTGCGTAGACAATACAATACCGTATGTTGGTCTTATTATGCTTTTTAAGCTCGCTTGAGCAGTCCTTGTCTCTTGAGCTCCAATGCCCGCTTGTATGGAGGAGCAGTAGGGCTCTGCACAGGGTCAAGACTCAGCCTACTAGCATCCTTATCGAGCGTATATGTAGCATCAGAGTCGTAGTCTTCTAAGCTTCCGCAGGCGAAAAAGGGAGCGACTCTGCGTTCTTCGGGATCCGTAGTTAACTCGTCTCGTGATGGCACCTTGACGCCCAACTGTTCAAAGTATTCCTGAGTCGAAAGTCCCTTCTCAATGAGCTCTCGAGGGTTCCAGCCAGGACGTGGCTGGTAGTCCTGACACACAATAAAGGCCTCGAGAGACGAGCCACGAGAAGAACGAGGTTTGGCGCAATACACATGCTTGAACAGCAGGCCGAGCTGGAAATACATGAGATCAATGTCACGACCGCGAAAGATCTTGGCAACAAACGAGCCGCCAGGCCGGAGAAGAGCAGTGGCAAGTTGAAGAGCAGACAAAATAAGTTGTGCCTGGATGTACTCGTCAAGATCGTGAAGTCCTGTGACGTCGGGCGCTCCGTCTGAGCAAACGAAGTCAGCGGGCTCTCCACCAAACAATTCGAGGATTCTTGATAATGTCTTGGGGTGTGTAATATCTGCTTGGATGGTCGTGACACCTGGAATCGGTGACATGGGCTGAAGGTCGACAGCCACGATTTTGGCCGAATCCTGAGGAAGTGTTCGAGACAAGACCTGTGACCATGAGCCTGGAGCAGCACACAGATCCACTACTCGGTTAAGGCCCTTGAGCAGATGAAACTCTGAGTCCAACTGTAACAGCTTGAATGCTGACCGCGCACGCCAGCCCTCCTCTTTGGCCTTTCTGTAGTACAGATCACGCTTATCTTTACTGCTCTTTCCCATGGTATTGTGTGGAGTTTGGATGATGAAGCTGAAAATTTCCGTGTGCGCTCAGGGGGCACGGCCTAACCCTATGGGCGGTCTCCCTACCCTCGAGCTGTTAGGACCGACATGCACGACTTCAAGATGACATGTTTTCAACGTGACGACGATTCATCGTCGTTTTATTGACATTGTCAAATAGTGAAAATTCATCTGGTAGTTCTACGGTTGGATTAAGATGATTTTAGAGGATATTTATTAGAGTTCATAGTAGGTGAGAAGCTGCTGGCTCTATGGAGGTCATTCAACGGTCAGGTTATCTGAAGAAATGGCACAGAACAGATTTAGATCACTCTCTGTGGGGAAGAGACAAATTTGGTATGAAGGTATTCCCGGAAAGTCTTTTGAAGTGACAGGTTTGAATGAAGGAGGAGTTGTCAAGCCTTGGTGATGGTTCCATCAAAGAGAGATATAGTGGCTGGACTTTCAGCCGTGAGTCCTGTGATTCGACCAAAACATGATAGTACTTTAGATATTATAAAGGTGATGATTACCATAATGAGTTGCATTATTTGGGGACCGTTACAGGATTTGACCAATTCAATCGTGTTAGAAGCAACAAACAGAGCTATCACACTGAAAACATCTAATCTAGTACAGAATCTCGGTACGTATTCAGTACCAATTGGTATTTGCAAAAACTCGTTTTGTAGGCTCTCCAAAGGTCAAATCCAGAGAATTGAGCAGCAGTCTAGCTTTTCAGGCCTTCAGTATACTGATTGTGAGGATGGCGGCTAGTAGCTCTTCCATGCTGGAAACCCATATTGAACTTTCATACACTACCAGCTTTAAAAACATAATACTACGACTCATATAATTGTTGTATAGCTGACCTTAAGAAGCCATATCAGTTATACACGGAATGCAACACGAGGATGAGCCATATTTAGGCGTCGTCGAGGTATAGGTTACCCTATTCGCTTATCCTGCAATGCTCATCAAGCGTACCTGCATATAACATGACACGGCTGCCAGTCGATCTTCAAGTCCTCTAAGATAGCGGGCTCAAGTATCTCAAAGAGAACAGCATTACTGCTATTTTGTAAAGCACCTTTGCACTGTGATCAATCCACTGTAAATAGACCAATAATACTGATATTAATACAAAGACAATATACTAATAATAATGATAATGATGACTACAGGGTGGTTAGTATACAGCACCTTTTGCTTACTGCTCGTATTCTCATATAAAAGTGTCGCTCTGGACATCATCTAAACTGTGAATGTATAGTGACAAAATAAATTCGTTCTTTAGGTGTTTACTGTGAGTATTTTCAGGAATGTATTGGATATTGAGTACAGAATCAAGTCTGAAAGCTCGTACGACAGGGTTCACCGTTTTAGCGACTCAAGACTATAGATGAATGACACTATATGTACGTCAATCTATAAATGTGTAGAAATATAAAGTAATTCTTATAGTTTCCTGGCACAATTAATCTACTATCCACCAGTTGCTCTCATTTAAACAATCATATTCAGCAGATCTACGCCATAAAGCTGACTTGAAGTAGCTCTCGTATCGTTTACACGGCTGTACTTATCCTCATATCCGCCACATTTAGGGGCTGCCACTTCATCATCAAGAGTCTTGACTTCCTCTACTCAGTCCGCGACGTAACGCGCTGGCCCTGCTTCATCGACTTGCTTGTATTCCACTTGACAGCAGCAGCGCTTTATAATGGCAGATCCACGGCTTTTGGGCGCCTTTGACGCCTGGGTAAGTGGTTTATAGTACACAGTCTGTCTTCTACCTCCTTCTAACTCCAAGCTGCGGACCTTTGATGAAACATATAGCCTTGAGCGCTTCACACTACCGTCGCAGACTATCAAAGTCCTGAAAGAGATTGACTCATCGTATTTTGGTAGTTCCACAGCCGAAGAGTCTGATTTCAAGACGAGATTCAATTGCTGTAAGTGAAGATGGTGGATGTTTATACCTCGTCGCATAGTACTAACACAAGATAATCGTCTATTGGAGAAGCTTGGTGACTATTATACGAACATTTACCATACAAGGCCTCAAATACCAAGTGCTGTTTCACTATCAAAGCTCGAAGATGCCGTTGAACCACATCAAGGGATTGAAGACAAACTGAAGCTGTTGGAGCTGCTGCTACTAACAGCCATTGGTTGTGAGCGCAAGCAAGTATTTATTGAACGCATTCAGCAACTCGAAGAGACTGTACAGACAACGCTGATGCATGTTATAAGTGGATCGGAGCTGGATCCTGAGCCGGAATCTGCCCGTATGGAGCGATCCGTTGAGTTTGGATATGAAGAAGAGATAGCGCGACTTTTACAGACCACCGAGAGACAAAAGGCCGAGATTTTGGAGTATGAGACGAAACTCAAGTCTGCTGAGGAAAAAGTCAAGAACTTGGAGCTCAATGCCCAGCCGGTCGTCCCCGTACAGGCTCGACATTCCAAGGGGGAGGAGCAGCGCTTGAAGGACGTCATCAGCCAACTGGAGCATGAGGCACTTCAGAAGGAAACTAAGATAAAGGAGCAAACACGCACTATTCAGCAGCTTGTCAACGAGACGTCAACATCAAAGTCACTGGCATTGCAAGTCGATGAGTTGAAGGAGAAGTTGGCCGACAGTGCGGAGGAGATAGCGCAATTGAGAAAGATTGAAAACGTCGCCGACAGATACAAGCGAAAGCTGGAACAGATGCAGGACTCGGCCATGCGTTTGTCTACTGTTGAGAGTGAGAATATCCAGTTGAAAGAGGAGTTGGACCGTATGGCAGCCAAGGTGGAGGCATTACAAAAAGGCTCTTCGGAGACGTCGCAAGCAAACAAGGAAGAGTTAGCTGGTGCATTAAAAGACCCAAACGTTGCTGATGAGAACAGCTCCCCTATAGGCGAGAATGTATCCATAGCGGAAGAGATTTCTTCGCCAGGTGAAGTGGCATCAACCGGTAAAGATGGAAACGACACATTGGCGGATAATACTACATCAGTGGAGTCACCAGATACAGCAACAGCGCCTGTTACTCCGGATGCATTCAAACTTCTTGTTAACGACTCGCCAAACAAGGCCACACAGTCGTATGCTTCAGTGCTGGCCGAGAAACAAGCGCTTCAACAGACAATTGACAACCTCAACACAGAACTGAAGCTCATGTCGGGCGCATGGTTCTCGTTAGCATCGCGAGTCCAGCAGCAAAACGTTACTGTCATGAAGAAGGTCTACGACTCGCCTCAGGGCTGGCTCACCAAGCAGCGAAGGGCTCTAGATCGTGTCTGATCTCAGTAACTGACGACCGACCAGTTTTTATGGATAGATTATTATATTGAGTAGTATACAAATGAAGAAATAATGCAGTGAACAAAGAGGCAGAGTCAAGCAACGGTGAAGATGCTGATGGTTTACAGTTTAGCACCAGTGAGAGCTTTACGCATAGCGTTACAGAGTTCCAAAACTCGGTCCGTCGTCGATGGAGTAGCACCATGTCGTAAGGGTCTGTTACGGGCAATACCAATGGCTTCAGAGAGCTCAAATAGCTTACCTTCACGCAAGAAATGGCCCTCTGCAGAGCGGGGTGATACCCATTCTGGAGATAGCGAGATGAACTCTTTGCGAGTCTCGTCGAACTTGCGCACAGCAACACCACGCTGGGCAAAGTGTTGAAACGCAACGTTGAGCATTTCCTTGTTGACAGCCTCATAATTCGTCATCTCTCCTTCGTGGAACAAAGTTTTGGCAAGTGACTGGGCCAACCTATAGAATTGCTTCGCCGGTACCTGTTCATCCGTCAGAGCAAACAAAGCCACCGAAGCAACCCAGTAGCCATCAATAAAGGGCCACAAAAGATAGCAGTAAAAGTCAAATACCTCGCATCCGCGGTTGATCTCATCCTTGGACAGCTCGATGACGTCGCTCGAGTCGTCGTGTGAGTTGAGAACACCCTGCTTCTGTAGCTGTTTGATTGTCGACGACACGGTCGTGTCAAGGCCTTCAGGCTTGAAAACAAACTCACCAGCCAACAGAGACGACAGGAACTTGACCTTGTTGTAAACCTCGCTCTTGGAGACAATGGTCGAACCGCGGCGGCGTAACTCGACAAAGATTCCGAGACAGGCAATGGACTCAGACACAAACAAGTGGATGACCTGGTTACGGTAGTAACTGAGCTTGAACGTGTCTTTCGGGTAGTAAGTGGCCTCGAGAAGGCCCTTATCCTGGACACCAACAAGATCATTACCTAGCACTTTGAGGGCGTTAATAATGACGGTTCGCGGATCCTTGAAGTGCGGATCACTGTTGGCGACAACGTAGTCATGCTTAGTGAGTGTTCCAATGTGGCCACCGGCCTGGTGGACCTTGGTAATGAGCCAATCAACTTTGCGGATCAACTGGTCCATGCTGAGCCCCTGACCAGCAGTCGTCAGCAGCACAGTGCCCACTAGCGCCGTGGGCATGACGACAGACACTTTGTTGATGTCGTCGAGAACCCGGTAGCCAAGCGAGCGAAGCAGGCGGGTGTGCTGGTTTGTGTCGAGCGGTCGTTGTAGAGGGAAGCTGGCGGCAGCAATGTCTGGGTCTGAAGACAGCTGGGTGACGATCCATCGACGCAGCGACCAGGGAGTGTGGAAACGGATGTCCACACGGCCCATTTTCAGTGATAGAATTTTGCGCGAGTCAAGAAAGCCGAGCAGCGACTCCTGGATCTTCTCTTTACCGAGTAGCTCAGTAGCGTATGACTCGGCCTCAACGACCTTGTCATACTGGGTTGACACAGGTGCGACCCAGGCGTCCTGAACAGCGCCCGACAGAATGGAGTCTAGGATGTACTTGAGAATACCAAACTTGGGGGGAAGAAGCTTGCCAGTACGGGAGCGAGTTCCCTCAACAAAGCACTCAAAGTTGTAGCCTTCACGAAGTATTGTCTGGATAAATGACTGAATAACGGCTGTGTACAGGTAATCCTGGGACCATTGACCACGGCGAATGAACATACCGCCAACCTGTTTGAGCATAGGGCCAATGACGTGGAAGTTGAGGTTTTCACCAGCAACAACAACAGGCAGGGAGATTCCCATGCGAAAGCAGATGAACTGTAGGGCCATGTAATCGATATGCGATTTGTGGCAGGGTAGGAAGATGAGGCTCTGTTTGACCTTTTCGAGTTCCTTGGCCTTGGCCTTGATGATATTGATCTCCTCCGAGTTGACGTGCACACCCTGATGGTAGCAGCGAACAAAGATCTGGCCCACAACATAGTACATGAAGCGCAAAACGCTCTTATGCTCGAATTTGACCATGGCGCCAATGACAAGTTCCTCGGCAATGGACGAGATCCAGGTCACGTACTGCTGGCGGCGAGCGGTGCGGTCGGCTTCAGAGAGGATCCATGAAGCTTCCTGTTCCATTCTCAGGTCAGCCAGATCGTTGATGGCCTTTTGTAGAATGGGGTGGTTCATGGTCTCCGTGAGCGTTTCGTCCGAGATGCCCGGGTAGTAGAGGTCATGACCAGCAATTGAATCGTAACCACGCCACGAGGAGCCGACAAGATGCTGCGACAGAGTTTTCATAAACCCAATGGGGTCTTCACGGAACCGTGACATGTCCACGACGAGATTGAGCTCGGCATCCTGTTCCTTGTGTTCTTCTAGAATATCAACGTCACTCATTGTTACAAGAGGTTAGAGGTAGTAGTGGATGGTCAGGTATAGAGGAGGAGAAAGAGAAGAAGATGAAGAGGCAATGAAGTCTCAAGAGTGGGTAGTTGAGGGAAGGAGGACGGTTATAGGGGCAGGGGGGGGGGGGGGGGGGGGGTAGAAAAGGAGGTTGAAAAAGAGCAATCAGCACTTCTATAAAAATATAGGAAGTTTTTGAGGATGGAAGAGGCAACATGCACACCAGGGCCTCGGCATTGAGTTTGTTGGGAAAAGGTGGGGTAGCAGCCGTGAGGTAATGTTAGGCGGGGCGTTCTAGCGGCAGGATAGCAAGAAAGGCCCAATGAGGAGGATAAGAGAATACAATGTGGCGGGTAAGGCAGTAAAGTAGTAAGAAATGGATGGTTCTGAGTGATGAAAACAAGTGAACAAGTCGAAGTGAAGAAACCGGAGATTAGCCAACTGAATGCCGAGCTAGCAGGTTGTACGGCGGGTGCGGCGGGTGCGGCGGGTGCGGCGGGTGCGGCGGCCGCGGCTTCTGCAGCTACTGCAGATGTACCTGCAATGTAACTATACTTGAGTGTACGTAAGTATACGTAAGTATACGTAATTATAAGAAAGAGGCCTAAGAATGCAAGGGGTAGGTTGGTAAGGTAGTAGGAGGTGAGTAAAGTGGGGTGGAGTAAAGTGGGATGGAGGGAGTAAGGAGAACACGGAAATGGTGGGATTGGAACTAAGTTAACTACAAATAATCTACTTACGGACAGATATAGTGAAGAAAACGGTTACTTGGTAATAAAATGTCAAGGAACTATCTATTCAAAAATTATAGAATTACCACTGACTGATGTCTGTAAGAGTTACAGTCATAGCCCAACTATTTGAAGAGCATGACTAGCAACAAGAATAAGCAGAGAGCAGCAGATGGAGCAGAGTAACAGTATCATAGTAGACAGATACAGCAGAATGACGGTAATCATAGTAAACAGATACAACAGAGTCACAGGAATCATAAAAACAGAATCAATCAGAATAAACAAAATTAATCAAAACTAATAAACTAAGTAACATGACTTCCGCGGTATCGAATACCAGCCAGATGGTTAAGTTAGTAGTAGTAGTAAGTAAAGTTACTCCCAAGTAACGTTACTGACACAAATACTGCACCAAGTCGTGCTACTGGTAATCTACTGCAAATCTACTGCACTACTGCTCCAGCTAGACTACTTACTACTGACTTAGTTGATGTTACAGCCTTCAATATTGTTTAATGTCCTTTCTCTTCTCTCCCTACACCGGCCCTGTCCATCCGTACAATGTAGACTACTACCCAAGCAAACGTACTATCACTGGTGAAGCCCACGGCCCACGGCCCACGATAACCCCGGTAACAGAACAGGCCCACTATAGGACCATGGCCACGTCCCAAGATGCGACCATGTCCCATGATAGGCCCAGACATTGTCACTGTGTCGTTAGCATTGTCACTGTGTGGGTGACATACTGGGAACATACTCACGTCTATCCCGGCAACTCTCCTTAATACCGCGTCCTTAGTTACTGCAGTAACGATTGCTGCGTGCCTTTATGAGCCAACAGTCTACTACTGACTCCTATTCCTGGTCTCTTAAACCTACATTTTCTCCTCAGTTTGCTACTTTTCCAAGTCTTCAGTTTTACCATTGATTCTGTCATTTTATTTCATCATTTTGCTCTACTTTTTTCACTCTCTCCACTCTACACTTCTCTCTATTGCTCCCCCACTTCACCGTCTCCTACCGACTCGTTTGATTGCGGCTGTCCCAACCCTCTTCTTCACTGGGCAGTGCAATTACAATACGGCTACCTTGAGAACTACCCCTCCATCTACTTACTATTAATACCACTGAACACTAAACTTTTTGGTTGTTCTCCTCCCATAAACTGTACCAGCCCTATTAAGGAACAGCGAACCATCTTATCCACCAATCATCCGTTGTCAAAAGTACTACTGCCCCCCCACCGCCCGCCCAACCTCACGTGCTGCATCGTTAGAAACAGTTGGTTTTTCTGTTGGTTTTATTGGGGGTTTTTTTTGGGGGTTAAAGGCACTTCTTTTCATCGCCGTACTATAAATACCGCGATAGGCCGCTTTACTCTCCTTTTTCTCTCTTTTCTTTCACAGCCCGCGCCTCTTGATCTGTCAACGGCTTAAACCTGCCGCCGTTATTCCTTGGAATATTGTGCCACTTGTCAGTGTTTGGCGGTTCGCCGATATACCGGCTCAGCGTTGCAAGATTCGCGCCTCTACCACTTTGTTAGACGCGTCTCTAATAGGTACTTGGACTGCGCCTTGGAACTGAACTCTCGAACAGCTCCTCGAACAGTACCTTGAACAGCACGTCGAATCTGACGCTCAAACCCACACCGTTTTCATTTCCCTTTAACTGGTTGTACAACTGGTTTTTTTTTTTTTTTTCAGGTTTACGCCATTTCTTATCTTCGCTCTTGTGACTATACCTTACATTTCAACTCTCAAACGCCCCACGCCCGATTTTGGTTGATTGTCTCTTGTCATCATGAAGAAAGATATCAAGCTCATGCTCATTGTTAATGGGCTCATCCTGTTGGTAATCCTGACCCAGGTGTTCGACCTCATGACTCTGCTCATCGATGATTCTTTTAAAGACGCCATTGTCGAGTCGGAACTCAAACCAGTTACATACACGGACAAGGACGGCGAACTGGTGCCTGATCGGACTCTGCTCGTACCCAAAATCATCCACCAAACCTACAAAAACGAGACGATTCCACCTGTCTGGAAAGAAGTCCACGCATCGGTCCTTAAGCTCCACCCCGACTACAAGTACATTTTGTGGACCGACGAATCAGCCCGTGAGTTCATTGCACAGAATTACGCATGGTTCTTGCCTACATGGGATGGTTATCCGTACCCCATTATGCGAGCCGATGCCATACGTTACTTTGTTCTTTACCACTTTGGTGGCATTTACATTGACATGGACATTGGTTGCGACTTTCGCATTGACCCCTTACTGGCCTTCCCGGCTGTGCTGCGTAAAACCGATCCAACTGGTGTGTCCAACGACATTATGACGGCCGTCAAGGGCCACCCGTTTTACCTCAACGTCATCAACAACCTTCAGCGCTATGACCGAAATTGGTTCATCTCATACATCACCATCATGTACTCGACAGGCCCATTGTTTTTGTCGGTATTATGGAAGAAGTACAAGCGATGGGGTGTTCCTGACGGTGGTCGTGTTCGAATCCTCGTGCCTCCGGACCACAAGACCCATATGACCTATTTCTTCCATGCTGGCAAGGGCTCCAGCTGGCATGCTGGTGATGCCAAATTCATTATTCAAATGGGTCAGCATTGGATCTTTTTTACCATTCTTGGAACTTTTATTGTCCTATCTCTACTGTACCTACAGTTTAAGTTCTATCAATTACTGGTATCAGGTTCATTGACTCGGTATGTTCGTCGTATCAGCTACCGCTTGCGCCTACGTCGTGAAGACCATTCTTATGAGATGCTCCAGCCACAAGTTTGATGAGCTCCGCTTCCATGTTTGAACGTATTGTTGTCGCTACCTCTCATGATGATATGACTTACACTTATGTTTGAATCCTGCTACTGAAGTTTGTTACTACAACTACCGGCTGGGCCGTGTTAACCTTTCTGTTCAAGACCTCGACCCGTCAGAGTGTCCCTAGGGATTTCTGTCTGGTCCATATCATTGACTTTCACTCCCTCTACTTCCTCACACTCCAGCTAACCCCGCTGAGTGCTTTCCATGCTGTTGATACATCTTTGCATCGTGGCTTGGTCCGGTACCATTGCCATTAAACTTATAGGTTCTAGATGATTGTACTTTTACAACCCGGCAGTATAAATACATTTATTCATCAGTGCAATTCTCCTTTTGACCTACCACTCGGATTCTCCTGTAGCCCTCGAAAACACATAGTCCTTGCCGTTGATGTTGGCAACTCCATCCTTGAGCACATACTTCCACTTATTTTTGACTCGCTGCACTTTATCATACAAGCACAACATGATCATTCCTCCATCTTCATCTTCATCCTCGGCACCCGAGTTGAGCTCATCTTCCGAGTCATCAAGATCAGAGTCAATGCGGTCGGGGTCATCCGAATCATTGGCTCCATCCACCTGGTTGATATGTCCTCTTCCTGGTAACACAAGTCCCGAGCCTGATGCCGGCCCTCGGATAAGATCCTGAGTCTCTGGTTCGGCCTTGATTCCAATCTCTCCGCCAACTGGTAGCTGTATACCCGAACCAGATTGAGATGCTGATGGTAGTGACGTGCCATCAAGCACTGTGTGGTCGGGCTTGATATCTAGCCCTCCATTACCATAGTATTGATCAATGGGCTGTTGAGGAACAGGAATCGTTGCTTGATCCCATGGCAAACGAGCCACGTTAAGCGAGCTCAAACGGCTCCTCCATAGCTCTTTCAGTTCGAGAATCGTCGTTTCGTCGAGCCCATTGTCGTCAAAATCGCCCCGTGATTCCTCAATCACTCCGTCAATCACCTCATTGTATAGTCGACCAACTGCTTCGTTGGACATCGTTGCCACCTTGTTCGCCAAAACAAGTTATATATATGCTCCTTTTTTGTAACCTGATGTCCCCACTCCTTGACACACAGTGCTATTAGTCAATATTATCGATGCTTAGTTTCGCCCTCTTGGAGTGTTTTTTTCAAAGTACCAATCAAGAACTTCACAACACCGCTGAATCCGCCAAAAACCTGCCCTTGAAAACGGCCTCACGGTGAGCCAACACACACCACAACACTAGACAAGATTTTAGTCAAGTCTAACTCCCAGTAAAACCGGTTCTGTCGCCAAACAATGTCTTGCTTGAACGTTTTTGAGTGGGTGGTCACTGTCTAAGTCGTAATTGACGACTATACCCATTTCCGCGTTACCCGGCCACTATAAGCTTAGTCATGTGATGTCAGCCGCGCATACCCGGTACCTGCGTCTGTATCGGCTGCTGTTATCATGGCATTATTATGGCCTGTCAACCATTTGGCAAAGGTAGCCCGCCTATTTTTATTTGCAAATAAGCGAGGGTCAACACAGGAATAATCTGTTGCTATTGTTTCCTCTTTGAGAAACTCGGCCGAACCTCCAGGGAGCCCGCCCACCCTTCCATGTGACAGGCCCATCAACGAGCCAAGATGATCCGAGGACACTCATCTTAACGTAACGGAGGATTCCACGAATTAAGCTCCTAAAAACCGTTGGAAATCGTCCAATTGCTCAAAATAAGCTTTGTAAGAACCGTTGACGTGATTCTTGACATGATGAAGTACAACGCATGTTTGTAAGAGCCATGTGGTCGCGGATCATGAATCAACACCTTCACTTGTGTCGGTTCAAGTTTCCTAGTGCCGTTATACACCTCTTGGACTCTTCATCTTCTTAAGCTCTTCACCACTTGTCTGTAAATCTATTACAGTTCTTGAAAACTGGGCAATGAGTTCTGATGTAGCCGCAGCCGTTGGAATACCTGCCTAACTGGGACACAAAGTCAAGATTGATGATACCTTGAGTTTGATCGCGGCATCCGAAGAGATCACGGAATAGGAGCATTTCTTGCAAGCAAAGGAAGCCCCATGTCGACAAGCCTGACAAGTTTGGGTTTCTAGCATGTTGATTTGACCACCATTAGCAAGAGTCTCAGTTTAACGAACTGGTCGTGGTCTGCTAGTCTCTGGCTTCTCGGGATGAGCCATTCCGTGGCTAATACCACTGTAGGTTCAGTTAAAGTTTGTTGAAATTACGCTGGCCACTCAAGCATAGAAACCGTTGCAACGTAAAATGCGGTGTTTTCGCCCCTAAAAGCTGACAACAAACCACCACAATCACATCACAATCATGAACATCGCTTCCAAAGAATTCAACAAACTGTTTCGTATCTCAACATCTGGCAAACCCAAGGCAGAATGCTTTGAGTACATTGAAGAGCCAGTGGACCTCAGCCAAAGTTTGCCAGTATCAACAACACCAGAGTCGCGCCCGCGCCACAAGATATTTGCTTCTCTGTCAACTGTTAACTCGAGCCATGCCAAGGATATTAGACCCATGGCATTCAATGGTGACAAGAGTTACAAAGCCAAGAAGCACACTAGAAAACACCAATGCAACAGTTCTGCGAAACGAAACACTCGCTCACTGCCTACAAGTAGGCCTATGAGCCAGGAGTTTGTACCCAATCTGAGCAGGAAGGAAACAGTGACGGATCTTCGTAACCCGGAGCCTAGCCTCCCATCCATTCGCCTCAAAAGGCTCAATAGAGAGTCGCCAGTACTTTCGAGTATTCCTGATCTGTCATATGAAGGATCCCCAGATTCAAACTCCTTTTCGACCGAATCACTTCCTCAGATCATGCCCATTTCGCCTATCTCGTTTTCGTCGCAGACATTGGAGGAGACAAAGAATTGGCATGAAATGTCACGATCACACGACATGTCTCTTCCTGTTCTTTCTAGAGAAGACCATGAGAAACCTGGTCTCTATGGATCTAGTGGTAGCTCTGACAGCGTGCACGCCAAGGAGCAGGATCGCATTACCCATGACATTGAACTTCTGCTGCAAATCAAAGACATGTCGCCAACTGTTGAGGTCTGATTAATTGCTCTTCATATTAGAGACTTTTAGTTTGAGAGATAGAACAAGCAAGTTAATAGAATGAACAAGTTGATAGATGTATAAAAGTATATTTTATATATCAATGAATGGCAGTTGGCCGAGAACCGACCCTAGCCTCTATCGCATACACGGGCCGCCAGCCGTGCGACGGGCCCGAGTCAACATTTTTATGTTTCTAGGCTGACATATCAACCTTTTTACTTAACGGTTGAAACAAGCCGGAGAATTGGACTCAAACGAGGGAATTCCTATCACCGAGGCTCTCTTTACTATTGGTCAGCTGTTTGGACCTCTAAAGCTGCATATCGAGAACTCACTTTGACCTTTCGTTAGTATTACAGAGCATCTCAACAAGAACCAAGTTTTTGATCACATCATCCTGTCCAATATGAATACAGTCGTTCGTCCTCAGCTACCCCGGGGCACTCATTGGCTAAGAAGCGCCACTTGTCGCTACAATTCGACAGCTTCTGAGGCAACTAAACGTGGATCACGTACTACCCGGTTTACAGACAAGCTCAATAAGGGTCCATCTTTTGAAGACTTTCTCAGCAAGCGCGCCGGATCCATGGACTCTAATCTATTTGTGGATCCAGTGGTAGCTGCACGCAAGTCCGAGGATGCTCGGTTACCAAAATGGCTCAAGACTGAGATCCCCAAGGGAAAAAACTTTCACAAACTGAAAGACGACCTGAGAGGCCTTAAACTTCACACTGTTTGTGAAGAGGCCCGTTGTCCAAACATTGGAGAGTGCTGGGGAGGTTCTGATAAGTCAAAGGCTACAGCAACTATCATGTTGATGGGAGATACCTGTACTAGAGGGTGTCGATTCTGTTCGGTCAAGACAAGCCGAACTCCTGGTCCTCTTGATCCCAATGAGCCCGAAAACACTGCCGAGGCTATTGCCAAATGGGGGCTTGGATACGTTGTTCTTACTACCGTCGACCGTGATGACTTGAGTGATGGAGGTGCGCATCATTTTGCTGATACCGTTCGTCGTATCAAGTCAAAGGCCCCACATATCCTAGTTGAATGTCTAACTGGAGACTTCCGAGGCGATCTCGACATGGTAAAGATAATGGCTCAGTCTGGACTTGATGTTTTTGCTCATAATATGGAGACAGTTGAGGATCTGACGCCATTTGTACGTGACCGACGGGCCACGTTTGCTCAGTCTTTGTCGGTTCTCGAGCAGGCCAAGGAGTCCAACCCATTTATCCTTACTAAAACATCGTTGATGCTTGGGTTTGGCGAGACCGATTCTCAGGTAGAAGACACTCTTCAGCAGCTTCGCAAGGCCAAGGTCGATGTCGTCACGTTTGGTCAATACATGCGACCCACGAAGCGCCATATGAAGGTTGCCGAGTATGTGACGCCAGACAAGTTCCAGCATTGGCACGATCGTGCTATGGAGCTCGGATTCGAGTACTGTGCCAGTGGTCCTCTTGTACGATCTTCCTACAAGGCTGGTGAGTCTTTCATTGAGAACATGCTCAAAAAGCGTCGGCAGCGTGAAGTAGAGAATACCGTCAACCTGTAAGCTATATACCATTGAATTGTAACGTCAAATGCATTCTACGATTCTCTTTATCATCCGAATCATTAATTAAAAAGGCATTTCTACCTAGTAGTAATCTGTAGTAAAAATATCGAAAGCTTCATCAAACTACAAAAGCAGTGTCGAAATCAGTTAATAAAATGGTGAAGATACTGCCAGGGATATGCAAAGTTGGCGAAAACACAATGGCAAGGTTCTTAAGTGTCATTTTGTTGAGCGATGAGTTGTTGATGATCTTCAACAGGAATCGGAGCAGGACATAGAGCAAATCACGATTCGCACGCGGAAGTTTGTTGATGAGCGTTGAAACGTGAGCTGCTCTGGCTGCTGGGCTCGTAATCTCAATGGATTCCCGGAACCCAATATCCATTGATGTGGGTACCACAGGTTCAGGGATCTCGCGTAGGTACCGCTTAAGCAGCCCGGATACAGCATGGACATCTGCGTCCAACGAGATGAGGTCAACATCATATTCAGCATCAAACTGATCCTTGAGTTCTCGAATTGCTGACGACGAGCCACTGAGACGAAACAGACCCTCTTCATAGATGGCTCCTTTGTGGTCAAGGAGCTCTATACAGCGGAAAAGAATCGACGGCACAATATAGCTACCATCTATTTCTTTTGAAGAATGCGCCAATGCCTGCTCCAATGGAACGCCAAATAAAAGCGACGGGTTGTAAAAATGTGGATCACCAGCGTCTCCAAGACTGTGGTCATCAAAGGCTGCGTTCACGGGAGAATCCATATCACCATTGTTGTGATTCTTTTTCTGAAATCTGAAGAACCCCGGTTTCTTGCCCTTTGTATCACGCTGCGTAGGAGGATCGCGACTTGAGTCGCGTCTGCGGTAGCTGCCATCAGAGTCGTCGTCACCAAGTCGCGAGGGCGAATATGTTCGTCGCTCCACCTTGTTCAATCCAGACGCTGCTATTCTGCTAGGTGACGACCCGTAGTTCGACGCTACAAGCGTATTTCCAGAGAACGATATGTTTGCAGAGCTCGCATTAAGACCGTCGTTAGGCGAAAGGACAGTCACACTAGAGAGCTGCGAAAGATCTTCAGCGCTTTCTCCTGCGTGTGGAGAGTCAGTCGACTCACTGGTACTCGACTTGGCCAACGACTCCTTGCGTGCCGTCGAATCACTAGTTCCCATCTTGGAGCTGAGCAATAGAGCATTCGTCCAGATGTCGCGTGCTGCGTCTGATTCAGCACAGAAAACATGACGAACATATGAATTCTTCTTTGGTTCTTGGATGAGCAGAGCATGCTCGTACTCGTTCTCTGAATCACCCGCAGCACCCGATTTCGGCTTGAACCGCCCAATACGGGCGTTGTGAATCAGAATAGACCCCAGCATGTCACCATCAGGGCGATCAAAGAAGTAAAGGTAAGCGCCATTGAGCACATACCAGCGAGTCTTCCAAGACTTGAGTCGTCCACGCTTGGTGAGAAAGCCTGCATGTTCGCCAATTACAAAGGGCATTTGAACCACATTTGATGCGAGAAAGTTGCTCAACATAATGGCGGCATCTATCGGCAGGTTCTGAGGGTGCGCCAGTAGCGTACTGAAGAAGTGTTCCAATTGGGCCCTTCTCTGGTCGACTTTTGTTGGTGAAGAAGACGTGAACAGGCCGCGATCTGGCAAGCGCGGCAAGACGCTTTCATGGAGCAGTGATTTCATAGCGACGAGAAGATTTGACAACTGCGAGTAATCTTTGACGAATTTCCACAACTCCTGGCCAGTAGCTCTATCTACAGCGGCAAAGATGGCCAGGGGATCGTCTTTACCATTCACTTTTAGGGCTGGACCAATTTTGCCAATAAGAGCACACGATACAATGACACTGATGGTTCCCAGCTGCTGTGGATTGACGCACAGCAGCTCATCCTGAGGAATGAACTCTTCAGAAGGAGTAGTGGCCTGTGTTAGGTTGGGTTACTACTGTGGGGGTAAGAAAACGAGAGGGGGGGAGGGGGGGTGTTAACGTACACTATACGGATGTTCACCGTAGTCTCGCGGAGTCTCAGATGCTGCTGATGAAGGAGTTAAGGGCGGCCTTGATAGAGGAGACAATTTGTTGCCCATACCTGCGACACCAGCAGGCGGTGAGAAGAGAAGCGGGGGAGGACGCACCTTGTAAGGAGTCGTCGTTGTCGTCGTACTCATTGGCTGAGAACCTTGAGTCGTAGAACTAGGCGAAGATTGGCTTCGCGGCGGCATGATACTCTGTGGCTGATTAAGTTGCGGTTGCTGCGGGGTTGAATGCGAGTCACTTGTGGGGCCAGTATGGCGATGACCTTGAGCATACGGATTCTCATAGATAGCAGTAGACATATCTTGAGGTGGTTTGCTGGTTGGACCATCATGAGAAACTGGTACAGTGTCTCTGTCAAAGTCCAGTTCTGGACGGAAACTTGATCTGGCTGGTAGCGAGTCACTTCGCGGAGGAGGCAGTACCTTGGGTATGGAGTTCGAAGTGGTGTCATCACTTCCAGACTGTTGAGGAATCGTGGTGCCGAGTCCCACAAGCGGAGCAGCTAGAGATGGATTGGCCATGGCTACCGTAGGCTGTGAGACGGCCGGGGCATCAGCGTCGGTAGCATCGGTTGGCGACACTGTTCGTGGTGAGGTAATGGCCGATTTGGTCGAAGCAACCAGATTCTCCGAGGACCAATTTGTTTCCGGGAAGTCCGAGTTGTAGGACGACGCCGAGTCGAGGTCGGCGGATAGATTTGAATCATGACGAAGGGGACGGCGGAACAGCGACGATGCTGGTGAGTGAATGCGTTCTACAAGTCCACGAAGACGTTCATTCTGCTCGACAGCAACATCAAGATCACGACGGAGTTCTAGAATAGTGTCACGTTGGCGTTTGACAAACTTCCATAGCTTGGCATTCTCCGACTGTAACCCAGCAATGCGCATGAGTTTGTCGTCGACGAGCTGCTCAAGGTCCTCATTATTGGCGTCGTCATCATCGTACAATGACGATGAACGATTAGCCATGGCGTGTCAAGGGTCGTGGATACAAAGGATGAAGCACAAGATATCAAGAGCACGAAGGTCGTTATCAGAGTCAAGAAACCCCGTTGAAATAGAGCCCAGTAGCAAGTAACCAACGAAAAAAGAGACAGTCGGCAAGTCACAAGAAAAGGAATATTCAATAGATACCAATGGTGCCGTCAAACGCGGTTTGCCAACTGCAATTTTACCAGGCAAAGGCCTCGAAATCCCCCGAAGAGACAAGTGAAATTTGAGGCAATCAATCGAAAATGCATGGACCTGCACGACACCGAAGGGGGGGACCAAGGACTGCAAGTGTCCAGACCAACAGCAGAGCAGCAGAAACAAGAAGCAGGGAGCCAGCAGATGTGTTTAGTTTTAAAGTGTCAACCGACGCGAAAAACAGTAGTTAAAATACTTATCAAACACGTTGATAAAAAGACTCCAACAACACAACAAGCTTGGCCTCGCTTCCAATGGCAGACGTTGATAAAAAAACGACGGGGGTTTATAGGGTATGTACCAAGGACAAAACGGTCACACAGGAGGTTTGCTGCAGCTTACCGCAGGGTGCATGGAAGCGGGAAGGGAGCGGGAAAGGACAGTCCGTTGATTGAGTGGGTTCAATTGCACTTCGAAACGACTGCTCTTCCAAGCTGGCAGTAGAGCCTATAAAGTGAGTTTTATGACCGTAATTTACGTGCTAGGTAGGTCGAGGAGTTGAAGAGTCAGGGAAGGGGGGAGGGTGAAGGGGAGGGTGACGAGCTGAAGGGGATGGCGGATGACGAGGGTGAAGAGGGTGAAAAAAGGATATTACAAGGATATATATGGACTACCATAGAGATACCCTGGAGACCCACAATCACTGGAGTTAATAAAAAGGTTGAACGAACCAAAAACGACATCCTACTCGATGACTGGGCACGCGTTACGCGCAGTGGCTGGCTGTTTGACCGGATTCGCTCGACGCGTCGAACCTAGCCACAACACTAACCCATCATACGCCGCAGGGTCCTAACTATAAGCAGGCTCAGAAGCATGACAATCTCATGACGATCATAGATGGTCAATCATGTCCAGTGACAATCACGGTCAACCATATGGATTGAAATCTCATGACCATCACAGGGCTTTAATACCATTCTCTGAAATGACAATCTCATGATGATAAACTGATAAACACATTCATAGTTCTCTCAGAACGATCAATCATGTCGAGTGATAATGACGCTCAACCATATGGACTCGACCTTAGGACTCAACCATATGGCCTAAAATCTCATCATCATCACAAGGCTTCTCAGTTTCAACTGTACTTTTGCCTCACTCTACCTTGTAGTCGATAGAGCCAGTTATACCAACACACAGAGAGCCTCGTGCAAAGATGATGGATCAAAAAGTAATAGTCATGAGTATAACCACAGAACTATGTTGTGGTATGCCCATAGCTGTATAATCACTGGTCTAGAACTTTGCAACATGTTCTAATCCTGAGTCCAGGCGGTCCTGATCACTGATGGCAATAGATGGGCTCAGCTTCCAACAAGAATAGAAGGTCAAGTAAGTGAATCACACCTTATAATGACCAACTCATTGGTCAAGTCTGGATAGTCTAGCAGTGAGAATCACTTGTAGCTAGCTAGTCTCCATAGCGGTTGTGCATGGCCAGAAACGTATCACATGCCTTGACAAGCTCCTCTTTCTCCTGGCGCTCAACAAGCAGTGTGTGATTGAGCTCGGCGACCTGTGCCTCAAGTTCAGCTACGCGAGCCCTTAGTTCGCCCTCCTTGGCCTTAAAGTTGCGTTTAAGCTGTCCCACCTTGAGCTCGTGCTTCTTGTTGTACTGGGTATGTAGCTCGCTAGCAAGTCGCGCCACAAGCTGCTCACGCACGCGATCCTCTGTCTCAAGCTTGTGTTCGCTCTGTTCCAGGGAAGCGCGCATCTTGCGAAGTTCTGTGTCTCTTCCAGCCAATTTGGCAGTCAAAGCTGCCACTTCGGCTCGGTGAGCAGCACGCAGCCTCTCCAACTCGTGCTGACTATCTCCAGCTTCTGTCTCTTGGCTCTTGGCACTTGCAATGGCCTTGACATCGACATCAACTGCACTGAGATGCCCCACATTGATTGAGCGGTTGGCTGATGAAAGAGCAGCTGTACTAGGCTTCTCGTCATTGCGACTCGCAGCACGGCGAGCATTGAACTGTGACGATGCTTCACTAAGTCGTCTTGCTGCGGCAAGCGCCGAACTCGACGTCGAAGTCCGTAACGTTGGAGCCAACGATCGTCGTGACGCCTGCATCGTCGTCCGGGGCCTCTTCTCGGCTACATCTCCAGGTCCAAGAGCACCCAAACCGTCGCGTTCGCCTTCATTTTCAGCCGTGTTCTCTTTATTGACGGATCCTCCACGAAATGGTGACGGTGGTTCCAATGCTCGCAAAATGTGCTTGCGTGTAGCTGTTACATCCATTTGAGGCTCATCTTCACCGCTTCGTCGTAGTGTCGACCCAGTGACTGTATTGCTGCGCCGAACGGGCGAAGGGCTCGGCATCTGGGGCTCCAAGGTCATCTTTGCTCAATGATAAGTGCCTAGTACAGCAAACCAGCACTCGAAATGAAGGTTGGATCTCCAAGTGTCAAATCGGTAGACGTTAAGCATCGCCAAACACGAAACGCGTAAAACTACATCCAGTCACGTGACAAATGTTGAATAACGGAAGCTCCCAGAACTCTTCTCAGGCAAGTAATTTCAGCATTTGTTAAATGATTTGTGGGATAACAACAGTAATAAGATAATGATGGCGTGGAGTGTCAGAATATAATAAATTGTTTTTCCGTCAAGGCCTATTCTATTGTCTTCAACACCTTCAATATCCTTGTGCCACACTCTACGCGGCTACTATCTTAATATTTCCTAACCTCTATCTTGATAGTGGGTCCTATAGACGTAAACCATACCTAAAACTGCTCCACCGACCATATTTAGCGGCTATAATAAATAATAAACCATATAATATTTCTTTAATCTGTCCTAAAATTTCTATCCAGACTTCTCTTCTCTCTAATACACCTGATTGCAAGAAACTTAATCAGTTGGCATCCTCTATATCTAGTACTCTCCAACTATACAGTAATATTCCCAAATCTCCTTAGTAAAGACATTACCTTTGATCTATGTTGACTCTATCATTATTGTTTAATTGTATATGACTACTATCAATTCCTCAATTGCCAATTGCAGTGGTAGCTCTTACAAGTAAAGGACATAATACTCGGCCTTAACGTTAACGTTATAGAAAATACCTTGTCCAAAAATTAGTTGTAGAAAAAATATAAACATCCTGTCCAAAATCTCCCATAGACTACTACATTATAATGTCCTCTGACAACATTATAAAGCCGTATCAACAGGATCATTCGATGATTCTTTCAATCTATCCATCAGTTGTCTTAAGCTTAGGACTGACGATTCTTCGCTGGCCCCTACCCTGTCTATTACATGCTACGCAGTGAATCTGCTTCACTGATTCTTCCATAAGATTGTGAATAAGTTCCTTACAGATAAATACTGTTCATATTTCTTGTACAGTTCTTGACTTTTTTCGGTTTTCATAATAGTTATTAACGTGTGTGGATTGAGTTGCTTGGCTGTCTTTGCCTCCAGCTCTACCGGGCTCATTCAACCAGGGTCTTGGTAACAGTGAAGTGGAACTGTCTCTCAAAGACGTGTTGCTAGCAATGGAGGGTTTATCAAACATCCATGGACTATACACGGGAACCTCTGTTGTTGATACAGCCTATGGGCATCTGCTAGGACCGGATCAAAAGCATCTCGTCCTGGCGCGTTCTCGGGAACTGGAATTCTTCGATGTCACTGCAGATGGTCTTGTTTTCGTGAGACAGATGGACACAGAATCCACTGTTAAGTTTATTAAAGTCTTTGACATGCCCTCGTGGCTTCAAAAGCCTGGATCAGCAAGCCAGTGCCTGATTCTGTTCCCAGCCAACGCTGAAGACTCGATTCCTGTCCTCTGGTACGATGGATCCAACTTCGACTGCATTCAGATCCTAGACCAACCTGAACAGTTCATGGCAACGCCTAGCTTGCCAATTCAGCGAGAAATGTGTGCTGTGTGCCCGTCATATCTGGCCTTTCAATCGTCGGTGGGTTCTATTGCTATTGTCAAGGCTCGTCTAAAGCGCAACCGCATCAATGGCCCCGGCGACCGTCAACCTTTCGAGTTTGGACTCATTGTCGCACCTATCGACTTCATTAGGGCTCTGAACCTGACATTTGTATTAGGATTCTCTAAAAAACCTATTTTGGCCATGTTGTACATGACTCCCGATAGAGAGATGAAGGTCAGTCTCTTCACTGTGCAGGGCAGCAAGATGGCACGACTCCGGGAGTTTTCTCATCCACTGCTAAGACCTGCACCTACGAACCTTGTTCCCATTCCAAGTCCTGCCGATGGCCTGCTAATTACGTGCGGAAAGGCGGTTCTGTCATTGA
This sequence comes from Sugiyamaella floridensis, assembly GCA_030556845.1. NCBI lineage: Eukaryota > Fungi > Ascomycota > Dipodascomycetes > Dipodascales > Trichomonascaceae > Sugiyamaella > Sugiyamaella floridensis. Next base: position 136,512 of record JAKTUT010000011.1, on the reverse strand, counting down.
CGCCTTCTTTGCAGTCGCAACCGTCCTTGGCCGTAGTAGCATCTGACATGGACCGGATATGCTCTGTATGCTGCGCTGTTGATCCAAAAAGGTTTCTCCTGTCTTGTCCTTCGGGTCAATTGTCTCTTCTTCTGATGAATGACTCTGCCGAGCCCACTATAATTGCGCTTGACACACTGGCCTTCGCCGATAATCTTTTGCATGTTTCGGCCAATGTATTTTTCCAGTCTCATAGTGCCGGAACCTCTTCCCTCTTCAGCATCGACCTTGCTTCTGGCAGTATCTCTATTATCCAGCAACTTGAAAATCTGGCGCCGCTTCTGGAACTTGGTCTTCACTACGATGACGACTTCCCATACATTCTATGCTGCAGTGGGGAAACACGAGGCACTTTGAAGAAACTTGAGTATGCTTCTATTGTGGAGTCTCTTGCCGAGGTTGAAGGAATCGAGATTTCGAAGATATGGTCGAGCGAGCCAAGTCACCTGATGGCCACTGGCTCTGTGACGACCTACGCACTCAAAGTTGAAGACGACGGCAACATATCTCAGCTTCCAACTTATAAACACGCAGACTTATCTGACAGGACGTTGGCTTTCGGCCAAATGGGCTCCGTGGCTCTGCAGGTGACACCGTCTCGCATTGTCAATATCGACACTGGTGCTGATTGGAAATGTTGTCCTGGAGAACGAATCACTAACTGCTATATTGGATCCACTTCTGCTGCTATCAGTCTAGAGCCCGGTCATGTGGTCATCTGCGTTGATTCGTCTCTTGCACAAATTTTGCGATATGAGTTCCCCGAAGACGTGACGGCTATGGCCACTAATGAGAACATGTGCTTTGTTGCAACATGGAACTCTGGCCAGGTAACCTCTTTAGATTTATCTTCTGGTAAAGCGGAAAAATTTGATCTAGGGACAAAACCAGGCACATCAGTGAGAAGTCTCCAGTTTCTACAGGCACATATGGAGAGCACGGATGTTAAAGAGCAGCAAATACCGTTGTCATCGATCCTTTTTTGTGGAATATCAAATGGTACCGTTATATCAGGTTATATAAAAGATGGCGCTGTCTCAGTCGACAAACGATATGAGATCACGGGCACGTTTACAGTTGGTGATGGCCCTGTGGATATGTTTCCATTCGCAGACCTGCTTATTGTCAGTTCCTCACAATTTTGCAGAATGCTGAGACCCCGCAGCCTCACTGATAAGCATTCGGACAAGCTCACTCTTGAGTGCGATGTCATTCCAGTGGCGGGAACATCACCTGGCGGTTGCATCCCGCTACAAGGTACCGTATTTGGTTCGGATGCTGTTGCCTTCATAAGCAACAATGTTCTGCAAATCGGATCTCTAAGTAAGCCTTCGTTGTGTGTTACACAGGAGGCCATCCTTGGAGCTACAGCCGAATGCTATGCCAGTTTAGCCCGCCGCCACTGTTTTCTTGTCGGCACCTGTCCCTCTATTGCAAGTGCTGATGACAAGCCGGGCCTATCCTTGGTAGATGCCCACTTTACCGTTGTCAGCACAAGATTCCTAGACGACGAGTGTGCCGACTATATTGTCGCTGTCGAAGATGACGACTTCACGGGGTTTATCGTTTCGGTGAGCACGACGATACAGAAGAATGGTGTTGGTGCCCGCAATGGTAGACTACTGCTTATTGAAGTTGATAGTAGTTTGACTGTCCGCGAAGCCCATAGTACCAACCTTCCAAGCGAAGGTGCCGTTCTGGTGACGCTGTCATCTGAATGTGATGGCACTCGTCTTATGGCGGGATGTGGACGGCAGCTGTATAAAGTCGAGTTGATCAATGGAGAGGAAGGAAGGGAGCTCAATCTTGTTCGGGCAACTCAACCGTTTGATTCGGATATTCTCGGTCTTTCTGCCACAAACAACTTACTGTGTGCTAGCTGTCAAGGTATCAGTCGGCAGTTTGCCGAGTTCGACAAGACAGGGATATCGTCGGTGCGAAGTCATCAAAGCGATACGAGAGGCATGGTATCACTGTTGGACAATAATAGTCATATTTGCTGGGGCCGAAGTTTGCAATACGTGTTAAACAACGTGTATTCACGAGTTGAATCCCATGATCTGGGTAGTCCCGTGTCTGCTGTTGCGACCATATCAGACCCCGATCAATGGAAGCCGGTAATGAGCAAACTTGTTGGTGGAATTGTCAATCATCCGCGAGCAGTGATAGGTACGCTTGATGGAGGGTTATACCTTTTGACTACTAGATCAGGGCTGTCTACGTGATTAATGGTGTTGGGGTTTTTTTTATTATTGTTCAAACACAAAAAAGTCATAAATCCAATGATATGAGGAAGAAAAAAACACACGCATATACTAGACCATTCTGCTGATGCGATCATCAGAGAACTGGGCGACATTGTCCAATGAATCCCACCATTTGAACAGGTAATTGTGGCAGATGAGCTTGAACCAGGGCGTAAATGTGAGTTGTGGGTCTTCAAACATGGCCTTGAGTTCGGCCTGAGAAACGTACTTTGTGTCCTTGACCTCGTTGGGGTTGGCAACAACCTCAGGGTCGGCACGAATAAACAAAATGTAGTCGATTTCGTGTTCTCCCCACACTCCAGAACTGGGAGCGACGTAGTGAATGCGCGTCAGAAAGTCAAACTTGTTGGTAGGAATGTACTTGGCAGCAATCCCCAGCTCCTGGTCAAGCTTTCGCTGTGCTGCTGATTTGACACCCTCTACAGAAGATGCCAGATCCGAGCCAAGTTCCGAGGCAATAGCTAGTGGGTGAGAGCAGCAGGTGTTTGTCCACATGCCAGGAAAGGTGATTTTCTCGTCTGCACGCTGTTGCAATAGCAGTTTACCTTCAGGGTTAAATAGAAACACCGAGAATGCACGATGCAACAGTCCTCGGTTGATGTTGGTCATTAGATGGCATGTTTTCTTGGTACCATTTGCAATGGGTTTATCATTCCAGTCGAGAACAATGCACACCTCTTCCATGAGCTTGATCTGCTCCTCGTCATGGCCCTGGAAGATGTCGTCAGAGGCAGCTGATGAAGCCTCGGATGAATTCTGTACCCCGGCAATGGGGCCATTTGTTGTCGCAGCTAGAGGAAGCACTTCATCAAAAAGTTGAGTCACATTGCTGGCATTGAGCTGCTTGACAATATCCTCAAACGAGTCTGTCGGAGCCTCGACCTGGACTGTGGTGGTAGTGGTCATGACGACAGCAAAGAAGAGGTTTAAAGCAGCTTGACTAAAACAAAGGGACGGCAAAGGAGTTGCAAGGTTTCAGGCAACAGACGCGATCAAAGATCAAATCCGAGAAAACGGGGAACTTTTCATCGTTTCGTGATGGTCACGTGATTTGGAACGGGGAAAGTGCCCCAGCGTTAGGAGAGACGTGATTTTCAGTTGAATAATGGCACAAGACGGAAAATTAAGACGGAAATTCTTTGTATATGATATTTGCGAATTTTGGCACGTTAGTTTACAGTTTTAAGTTCCATTAACAGGTTAAACCTGTTCATTTGGAGTCCCCTGACACATGCCATGCGTTTACAGCGCCGTCATCTAAGCGACTCTTTTATGGTCAAGATATCAGATGGCATTCCTGGATCATGACCCTCAATATCTGGACTAAACGGAGATCTTTTTATGATATTAATTATTTTTGCTATTATCAAAGTTTTATATGAGAATTAATTTGTACTGTTGATGTCGGATTTGTGCCTCCGAGAGTTCATCTTACCCTCATATCTCTTGAAAATCAAAATGATTACCTCCAAGGAACCTAACTAGCAGTATTTCCAAATCTTTCATTGGTTCATTACATATTTATACTCTTTGTACTGTTTTAATAATGTTGTCTCTGTATATAAAAGGTGATTTGCAGCTCTAAAGACTCGTTTCATCGCCAGGTCTCATGGCAGCCCCTACCCTAGCATGGCTTAGATGATCCACCAAGGTTCAGTGAGATCCTTCCCACTGACACCCCCTACACAATGGCCGAATCAAGCTCACAACTGGCCGGGGCGCCTAGCGAGGGCAACATTCAACAGATTGTCGATATGGGATTCACGCGTGATGATGCTACTTATGCACTCAAAGTATGTTGTGCTAACAGTTGACTCCCTCCGTACACCCCCAACATGTCTAACTTCAGGCTCACAATAATGACCTTTCAAGAGCCATTGAGTTCATTCTCAGTGGAGGAGGAGATGTGGGGATCAGTAAGTAGTATGTTGATATTACCCTGTGTACCTGTTCTAACATTAAAGCTCAAGATATCCCGCCTGTTTCCTATTCATGTGTGCCTCCGCCTCCACCGCAACGACCCAGCTCACCCCTGTCTCCACCGACATTTGAGCCTGCGGCCGCCGATTTTAACGACAAACGAGACGATCAGGAAACAGGGGAAATGATTGAAACGGCCCCTCCGTTTGGTCCGCCGCCTCGTTTCGAGTCTGTTTCCTACGAAACCTCATCCAACTTTGGTCCTGCCAAGAAGGACGACTACGACGCTTCTCAATGGAGTCTCATTCCATTCGGAGGAGCCGGTGGTGATGACGCTTCGAGTATCAGTGACATTGGTCCAAACATCCGTCCCGAAGATGCTCATAAGCCTCGTGAAGGCAATACGTAAGTTCGATCGGGTCTGGCTGTTGCCAGTATGAAGTAATAACGTATCGTACAGACTAACAAAAGTCCGCCCATTCTTTTACCATCCAAAGATGCGCTTGGTGTAGCTCCTCTCCTTGTTATCCTTCACTCTATTCCTAGAGCCCGGAAGGCGCTGCTGTCCAACGGCGATGATCTTTTGCCAGACTATGGCTTCCATCCATCATGGGCCGAGGGCGTTGTCATTGATCTGGAGCGGGCATTCCGAGACGAGTACGGTAGTCTCGTGTTGGAGTTACACTCTCGCCAACGTAGTCTTATTGAGTGCCAGCGTTTTATGGCCTTCCTTGATGGTGACTCGCTCCGCCGATATGCTGCAACGGATGTCGTGGCAGCAGCGGCACCTATTCCATCGCTACCTATCCTAAAGGGAGATGACGAGTTGGAACACCCGCTTGGCAGATATCTTCAAGACTTTGACGAGCTTTGGGGCTTTGACTCTGATCTGGCAAAGACTTTTGATACTGCCGTTGTGTCTGCTCCACCTGTGGATGAAGTCCGACACTTTGCTCATTGGATGATTGACGTGACAGTGGCCCTTAACCATACTCTGTACGATCTTATTGACGATATGATGTGGCTTGACGAGTATACACTGCAACATAAAGAACAACCAGAATCCGACGCTGACCGAACTCCTCATGCATACCTGGAACGGATTGGTGAAGTCATTTGCATTGGTCTCAAACGAGACGACCGAGTATCAGGCACCGGCATAAGTCTTCCATTCACATGGTATCCAGATAGGTACACCATGCCGGTGGCATCGTACGTTTACGATCTTCGACAGCGTAGATCTGCGATGCAGAAACAGCTTGTCGAATTGAACAAACAAAAGACGGCCCCGCTCCAACACGGCCGCGATGTCATGAGGTTATTGAGTACTTCGGTGGCTCACCTCGAGGACCGAGGCCGTAGTGACGTTTCTGAGGAGGAGAAATCAAGTTTGGCGTCTGCTCTAGAAGAACTCCACACCATTGAAGAAACAGTCACTTCAGAACGCGCCAAAATTGCTGATCAGATTTCCAATATCCAGAAGACGCTCAGGGTAGAGAGTGATTGGTTCAAGGGACCGCAATCTTCTGGTTACGAAGAAGTCTTACCGGAAATCGAGACGCCGAAATTCCGCGCTTACCACCTGTGTGGACTCATCATCTCACCAACAGAATTCTGCTTTCGTCAAAAGAGCGAGCAGGAAACTGATTTGATTGATGTTGGAGCTACTCCTCCTGCTGACAAAGACGCTCCCTGGTGGAAAGTAGTTTTTGACTCGAGAACTAGTCAGCCAATAATCACTAAATTTAGTGCTGAGGCTGCTGTTGAGTGGGCTCGAAACGGTTCTGCGAAGTACCGATGGCAGGAAGTCACGGCTGTTTATGCCAGCGAAGATGCTCTTGATGCTGACAAGCATTCTTGTCCACTACCGGATGGTCTCAAGCGTATGATGTCTTTTGATAAACAGGAAGTCATGGCTCAGGCTCAGTCTCCAACTTATGCTTCGTACGATGAGTTTTCTGATGACGCAGCCAGCGTGCTTTCAAGCCCAGATATCTCTTCGACGACTGCATCGCTTTCTGCCAGTCACGAAGACATTGAGATGATTGATGCCTCAGACGTGGACAAAGCAGAGTCCGGGTGAAAGTCTTGGGGCCCCAGTAGCTTCTCCAGTCTCTTTCCCCTTGGACGCAGCATTTATTTATACTTCACTACTTCTTCACTGGTTCAGACGAGAAGTTGAGCGGTGGAGCATTCATTCAAATAAATTATTTACTTCTGAGGTGCACCCTCCAGGGGTGTTGTGATAAATTTATGTTTGAGCAGCTCTGAAGACGTTGGACGCTCCTCATAGTCGATTTTGAAGGTCTGTGCAATAAAGTCTTTAGCATCATCAGAACAATCATCCGGTGATGGTGGAGGCATGGAGTTACCCAGTTTGAAGATGGCCTGCATCTGCGTGAACTCTGGAAATGGATGGGTTCCAGTGAACATCTCAACAATCAAGCACCCCAAAGACCAAATATCTGCCTTCAAAGTGTAAGCCGTCTGCTTAACAACCTCTGGAGCCATCCAGAACACAGAGCCCTGGAGCGAAGCTCTGTTGTTGGTCAGTAACTCTGCCTCGATTTTCTTTGAAATACCAAAATCGGAGATTTTGATGTTGGCTTTGTTGTCGACAAGAATATTGGCGCCCTTGATATCGCGGTGTATAATGTTTTTACCATGAAGATACTCGAGGCCCGTAACAATCTGACGAGTGAAATTGCGGATCAAGGGCTCTTCGAATACTCCATAGTTGGATAACAGTAGGGCCACAGAGCCACCAGGCACATACTCCAAAAAAATGTTGAGGTATTTGTCCTCCGAGTTGGACCCGAGAAACTGTACAATGTTTTCATGCTGAAGATCCCTAAGCAAGCTCATTTCACGTTGCAGTGCCTCGACCATTGCCCGCTTATGCTGGCCATCTTTGGCCTTAACAGCAGATGGTAGTTCTACTTGCTTGACAGCCATGAGCTCTCCCGTGAATGCGTTCATGCCTAGGTACACAGTAGCAAAGCTTCCTGCTCCAATGAAACGGCCCTTAATCCACTTTGACGGACATGACTCCTCGCGGCGGACAGTAGCCAAGAACTCACGGTCGTCTTCGGCATCTTCGTCAAGGTCTTCCTCGTCGTCTTCTGCTGAAGCAACCGAGACCTCGGAGCTAGATCCCGAAATCATTGCTACATTACTGAGTCTTTGGCTGATGCTGCGCACTGAGCGGCTGGCAAGGTTTGACAGAACCCCAGACGTAGTAGCGTCATGACTTGATTCCCGCTTGGGTGGTAAAACAGAGCGTCGAACAGCATCGACAAGTGACTGTCTTTTCTTGCCGTCTAATGTGGTGTCGTCTGTGGCATTGACGCCCCTTCCATTAGCCTGGCTAGCATCTAGTGCATCGCGAAGGTCTGGCATTGGAGGCGCTTCCTCATCTTCGGGGACACCCCAGATAGAGGACGACGTAGACATTCGGTGAGACATGCGCGCTGACAGTCGCGACATACGGCGTGAAAAGCGCTGAGAATTGCGAACCGTCTGTTCGAGATCGTTACTTGGAGCAGATGGGAAGTAGTGGGCGAGATTTGAGGAAATGAGTTCGCTAGGAGGTCTCTGAGCAGATAGGCGGTCTGCAGGAAATTTATGTCGGGGTACAACGCTGACTGTTGATTCTTCATCCTCGCTCTTGTCTCCTGAGGCTGTGTAGCTGGAGACTCGTAGGCTCTGTGCTAACGAAAGTCTGCTGGCGTTAGGTCTTGCTGTGGCGAGTCCCGAGTCCGATACAACAGACTCAGTTTTACCAGGACTACTGAACGGCGTGCTAGATGAAGAGAGACGAAGATGCGAGCGAGCTTGAATCTGTTTCGACTTTGCCAGCTGTTCATACGTGGGTTCCTTGCCAAGCGGGCATAGCATTAGCCGACGGCGTTCAGGGCTATCTGGGGACTGAGAAATGCGAATAAGTTCCTGGTTCTGTAACAAGTGGAAACTTCCCTCTTCAGATCCGGAAGCAACGTATGTGCACCAATCCGAAGGCTCGTTACTGTGGACAGATGAGATTCTGGAGGGTGGAGATGATGTCTCGTCAAGGACCAGTTTTTGAATGGCGCGACGTTTGATATCGTCTGCATCACGACAGCCAGCAATATTGACTGTTCGGCTCTGGCCCTGCGGGTAAACAAACTTAACATTGTTCTGCTTGACAACGTCCATTGAGAAGATCTCATAACCGTTAGAGGTCCCGTCGGATGATAACTTAACTGTCTGGGTTACAGAACTGCCACCAGTTTGAGAAGCAACAGCAGCAATGCCAGTAGTCGACGAGCTTAGAGGTTGAGGAGTCCTCAATCCGGACCGAAGGGTTCTCAGTCCAGGAGTGCTGCCACTACTTGTTCCGCCTACTCCCTTAGAGAAGTAGCCATCGGTAGGTAAGTCGGAGCGCGGTGATCCCGAGTTGATAAAAGGAGATACCGAGAGTTCGTTCAAGCGCTGTAGTGCGTGTAGATGAGTTGTCTTGACAGCATGTGCCTCACCGGCGCGTAGGCGTTTGAGGCTCTGGTGAATTCGGATGCGGTCACCGACCTTGCGAATGCCGAGCTGTTTCAGGGTCGGGATGTCGCACTCGAGTAATACATCGCCAGTCATATGGTTATCGAGGAATTTGTGGTAGTAATCGGCACAACCAAGACTATCAAGCCAGGCACGAATGTCGGCATTAGTCCATGATCTGAAAAAAGTTAGCATTTAGATATGTGTCAAATATGAGCACAATAATTGAAACTTACTTGACTTTTTTTCCGAGCCCCGCAGAGTGTCGAGCTGATAGAGGGCCTCCATTGACGGCACTGAGCGACGGAGATGAAGAGGGAGAAGACGTGGTACCACGGGAGTGCGAGAAATGGGCGGTAGATGCGGACCCTGGCGCTGTAGCCAGCATATGGCCCTGTTTACCTGTCGATGGACCTCCTACAGGCGCGCTCACGGGCGTAGTCGGAATCCCAGAGCCAATATCGGGGCTGGCAGCGCTTCGAGCCGAGCCAGCAGAAGGCCACGATGGCGAGTATGCCGGTGTATAAGAGGAGCTATGACGAAGGGTTGTTGATGAGCCAGTCTCCACGTGAGAACTAAGTGATAGTTGTGACGCGTTCTTGTCATCTCCAGCCACGTCTGCCTCATCAAATGAGGTTCGGAACGGTGAAACGGGCTCCGGGGCCGGTAGATACTGTGTCATATGGGGCAATGCAAGAGTGGGGGGGATTAGAGCAAGGGAGGGAATTGCAACCGAGAATTTCGGCAAAGTAATAAATCTCTTTGGAAGCCAATTAGGTGGACAAAAGTGTGGCGATATCGATTTTTTTTGAGCTGCTTCACTTATCACAGGCTATAAAGCCTAGAAAGACTGTGGAGTAGATCAGTTTGGAGGTCACAAATCCCCTGCCTTTATAGGGTAAGGACCATCCGCCCCGGACATCGCTATGACTTGATCTGGAGTCTGTTCAATTCAACGCTAAAATTTAGTTGGAGGTGATTAGCATATCAAAGATGTCAGTTGTTGATATGTTTGATTCAATTGATACTGTAAGGTGAATAAAAGTTGGCTGGGATCCCGTAGAATGAAGTATAAGCTTCGAGTAGCCGTTGATTTCATCTACCAACAGGTTAACACTACTTCTACTTACATTACACTTGAATTATTTTCATGTCAATCGTAGTGGAAGTTAATTGTATGATTCCAGTATTCATTTGGATTTGTCACTATATACTGGTATATCAAATGTAGTAATTTAGATAACTAGATCAAACTTAGGAGTACATATGCGGCGCATATACCATGTATACAATACAAGTCTTAAAGTCACTGTATTTTTTAACCAGTATGCTTGGTAACAGTCACTGCATTTTAATACTTGTTAATTAATGCGATAGAACGGTATTTCCTATTATCACGATGTTTTTATCTGCTGATTCATCTCTATCAGCTACTCTTAGGTGATCACGGCCCTTGCCCTGATATGATATGGTGTGCCGCTGCCTGTGTGCCATTTCTGCTGATTCATCTCTCGTTTGAAGACTCTCAATCGGCAACTGAATTTCTGTCAATCAACGTGCCAGTGAATTGGTTGGTCTCTTATTGTTTGTAGCTATGCCGTTGTCGACACGATGGAGGGGAATGTACGGTCCAGGCGAAGAAGCAACTCTTGTAGCCAAGTTGGATCTCGCTCTGCTCCCATACTTCAGCGTCATCTATTTCCTGTTCAACCTTGAACGACGCAGCTACCAACACGCTTACATCTCTGGAATGCAACAGGATATTGGCTTTGAAGGCAAGCAGTTCAATTACATGCTTTCGTACTTCCTAGTCGGCTTTGCGCTGTCTCAAGCACCGTTTACAACTCTGTTAGGAGTATTGCGTCCTCGGTACGTCTTCTTTGTTGCCAACATCAGCTGGGCACTGTTGACTCTTGTCTCATTTTGCCTTACAACAGTTCAGCAGTTCTACATTGTCAACTTCCTAGAAGGTATCTTCACTTCTGGCGCATTTGTAGGTGCACACTTTATGATGGGATCCTGGTACAAGCGTCACGAGCTCGGTAAAAGAGCTGCGCTATTTGTATCGTTGGGGCATTTTGGCTCAATGGCTGGAGGATGGATCCAGGCAGGACTTTTGGCCTCACTTGATGGCAAGAGTGGATTACCTGCTTGGCGCTGGATGTTCATCATTGTATTTGTGTTGACAATGCCATTTGTAGCACTTGGTTTCGTTGTAATTCCTGACCTTCCTGAGCACTTCAACGCTTGGTTTCTTTCTCAAGACGAGAAAAAAATGGCCGTTGAACGGTTGGTTGGTCGCACTCGTGGTCATGAAGAACGGTTTGGACTTGAAGCCATCAAAAGAGCTCTCAGATCATGGCAGTTTTGGCTCATGCCGTTCCTCTTCTTCCTCTACGGCGTCTCGGTACAGATGCTGGGCAACAACGTCATGTCGTTATGGATGAAATCCCGCGGCTACTCTACGATTCAGATGAACAAGTACCCAACGGGAATATTCTTCTGTTCGATTATTGGTACTTTAGGCTATTCTGTGCTGTCAGATGCACTGAAGTCGCGCTGGCAGGCTTCAGTAGCTATTGGTCTCACCTTTACCGTCTGTTGTCCAATCTTGTTATCTGACGCAAATGATGGTGCCAAGTTATTTGCCTTTTATGCTTTAGGAACCTGCCTTGCACCACAAGCACTTTGGTTTACTTGGTGTGCCGACGTTACTGCTCATGACTTGTACTTGCGAAGTGTAGTCACTGGATGGATGAATGCTGTGGACGAGGCGTTTATTGCTTGGTGGCCCATTGTATTCTACCCCGTTACCGATGCACCGGCGTACACTCTTGGTTACGCCTCATCGCTTATACTTGGAACTCTCATTGTTCCAACTGTAGGTTTGGTTGTCTACCTCGAGAAACGAGACCAGCGGAAACTGACTCCATCTGACGGTGAAGAAGATGATGGTTTCGACAACGAAGCTAGCCAAGAAGACCTAGAAGCGGCTCCTATCATCCGTAAACCTGTTACACAGTACTCTGCTATTGACACGACCTTGTAAAGGTCAAACTATATAGACTCTATTTATTGTTCCTTGTACTTACAAGTTGTTCTTCTAGGATAATCAACTAATCATTGTTTAATATGTACAGCGGCGCAGGTCTGTCAAGTAACACAATATATCAGGAAGGTAAGTAGTGAGAGTAACTAGTCCTTAAGGAGGTGAATATCATTCAGGCCCGATTTTAGGCTGATGCCTCAACCTCGACGGTCTCAGCAGCTCCATTCGTCTCAGTCTTGTCAGCAGTTTCGGGTTCGGCATCCAGCTTGGCAATCTCGGCCTTGGCACGCTCCAGACGCTCAGCAGTGACACGCGCCTCGTTTTCCTTGTAAAAGGCAATCTTAGCCTTGATCTTCTCAACAGTCGCGGGCACATCGTCCTTCGACACGGGAACACCAATGTTAAGAGTAGCCAGATCCTCAATAATACCAACATTGAGCTTCAGCTTGCTGTCATTACCACCACGCTTCTTGTTCTTCTTTCCGCCAGTACCAGCAAACAGGAAGTCATCATCCGATTTCTTGATGATGGTGGCACCCTCGGGGATACCCTCAACCTCGCGCTGCTGAGCCTTGGCAGCAAGAGTGTCGTCACCAGCACGCAGAGTCGAGACAGGACGCTTGTACTCGGGATCAAAGTGCACAAGCAGGTTCTCAGCAACATCGATCTGAGCAGCAAAAGCGGGCTGGCTAGCAGCCTCAAGCTTGGCCTCAGCCTCCTCACGCTTCTTGGCCTTTTCACGCTCAATACGCTCAGTCTTTTCACGCTCAATGCGCTCAGCTCGCTCGGCCTCGGATTGAGCACGGAACTCACGCGACTGCGTGTAGAAAGCATCCTTGTGCTTGACAATGGCGTCCCAAGCAGCCTCACGGATCTTCTGGGCCTCGTCACGCTTGCTGAACAGAGAAGTACGGTTTTGGTAAGACTTCTGCTGAGCATCGTGGATCTCGTTGAGCTTGCTCTTGATCTCCTCAAACTGCTTGTCAATGGCAGCCTTGGAGCTGTTGGCAGGCAGAGTGGCCTTAATGGCAACAATCTTGGCCTTGTCGGCATCGAGTTCCTCCTGCAGCTTGGTGATGGCACCAAAGTTGACGCGCGACTTCTTGAGGTTGGAGATCTCCGTGAGGTAGCGCTTCTCGTCCACAAGACGCAGACTTCCCGAGTCGACCTCCTGCTCAAGAGACTTGATGCGGGCGTTGAGGTCGTCGAGCGAGCGGAACTTGGTACGAGACTGCAGAGTCTCCAGCTCCTTCTTCTTGCGCTGGATGGCAGTGTCCAGAACCTTGATCTCGTCAAAGATAGAGCCACGGGCCTTACGAGACTCGGCCTGTTCAGCCTTGAGTTCGTTGAGGCGAGCCAGCAGCTTCTCACGCTCCGGGTTCTGAGGAGACGAAGAACCACCAATGGCGCTCTTCACCGCCTCACGAGCTGCGTTAAGCTGAGCCTCGGCAGTTTTAAGAGCCGCCTCGAGCGTCTTGAGCTCCGACTCAAAGGCCTCCTTGTTGGGACGAGTGACCCGTTTCTTCTGTTCCGTGGACATCTGGAGTTAGCTAGGGCATTCTAATGGGAAAACTGTGACCTCGTGCTCGAATTCCCTTCAAAAAACTGTCAAAGCGCTACATGTGATTGGATCAGACATGGCAAATGGTGAAATCAAATCTCTGCCCTCCCCCTGCACCGTAACAGCTCGTCTCGTTGCAAACGCCAGGTCAACTCTCATTATAGCAGATTCGAACCTAACATTTGACGGTCAATGGTCTCTCGATTGGGTCTACTTTTCAAGATCCATTCAACAAAACACCGGGAAACCCCATGATCCCGTAAACCAGCTTATTCTCGCTGCTATGTCTTCAACAAACTGTTTAGTCGACGGTTGGAACATGGTGATACGCCCAAACTTGCTTAGTGGAATCTCGGCAGTGCACAAGACCCCACAGGCTCTATCTGCAGTTCACGAAATCCACCCGTCAACAACAGCAGTTGAGAACGGCACTTAAACACATAGTCAACAAGACAAACCACCAAAGAACACTCACTTTTTCAAGTATGCAATGTAAACTGAAGAAGACGTAAACCGAAACGTGGAACAAACTGGAAATTTCACAGCTTAGTCATCGGATATATGAGCATGACATAAACAAGGGCACGGGCCAGCCTGGCACTACTTCGAGGGTACGGAACTCTGCTTTCAGCCTATATGGAGCTGTGCCAGATATGGTGAAGTATCACTGACTCTTGCGTTGATATCAGAGCTATGTGTAAAGATTATACTGAGTGATATTACGACAGCTGAATAGTAGTGTTTAATTATGCTCTCCAACCTCTTTTCTCACTAAGACTGGTATATGCCATAACCACCATAGGAACTGGAGTATTGATCTGATGGAGAGGCATTATTCTATAGTAGAATTATGTGGACGTAATTTATTAATCCACTGCACTTCAACCAGTTTATTTGACGGTTTGAAATTGTTACAACTATTGAATGCTCTTTGGTTAGTTGGGGCCACCCAAAGTGACGGCTGTGCACAAGCTTCGTGACATTCAAAGTGCTTCAATGGTTGTACGACTATACAAACTCCTCAAGATTAATCCATCAATAATAAACAAAATGCGTGCAAACAAAAATCTACTAATCCATCGGTAAGTGATGAGCAAAGGTTGAGGAACCCTACTGAAACGTTTTGGTAAAACATGTGGCCATGAAAGCTGCTCTCAATAGCAGTATTCGTACTAAGTTCTAGCTGGTGGTTTCACCATCGTACGCAAAAAAGCCACCCTGTACGTTGTTGAAGATTCGACAATTACTACTGTTGAACATTCTACCACTACTGAAGTTCCAGACCTTCACATCTTACAAATAAAGGCGGTGCTCCAGGCGTGTGTAGGTTGGTGCCGTGGAAGTCGATAGATGTCAATTCGGGCCTAAACAGGAATGGAAACTCTAAGCTAGCCACTCAACACGGTCCCCGTGATCGCCGGTAGTCGCGTTCTAGCCCTGTCGTCAGCTGGACTTGCTAGTTGTGGTGAGGTATTTTGCTCAGGGGTCCAAAATGGGCCGGGATTGAACTCCATTACCAACCCGCCCAACCTTGATACTTTAGGCGGATCAAGCCTAATACAGTGTAGAAAACAGCCAATCCAACAGTTGTAATTTCCCCCCGAAAACGCCGCGCAATTTGTCGGCCTCGGGGACTTCATTTTTAAGTTGAGGTTTGTTTTTTGTCACCAAAAACCATGGGGTAGACGGAGACTTCTACACAGCCACCTTCTCAGTTGTCGCAAAGTCCCGCGCCCCTTCTCTCACGTCTGGCTTTGTGAATACTAGCACTTTTTCTCGGTTTTAGTCGATTGTTTTTTGAGGATTGAAATCTCCACAACGTAAAAAGGCTCCTTAGTAAAGAGCTTAGCAAAAGATCGGCGCTTTCATACATCATTTGTGCATGTACGCTAACCGAATGCACTGCGTTCTGCGGTCGAGCGCTGCATATGGCGGGTTAGGTCTCGTCAGGGGCTATGAAGCATATCCGGACGTAAAAGCAATGAACAATGTGTTAGGACAAAAACCAAAGCTTACAGAAACATGTCATCTTTGTAGACAGGCTCATCGTAGTTGCCAATATGTTTTCAAGAGCCTCATACGCGTGAACTCAGGGTGTAGTTCGAAACAGTCCTATTGAACAGTCTCAGTTAACAGCATTCCTTCGAATCAATTACCACCTGTTTTTTTTTCAAATCCTAAAAGAAAAACTTCTTAAGACCCAAAGACAATGACTACTAAGCTCACAGCTAAGCTCACCCTGCAAGCATAACAACCTTGTTCTGTGCCGCCATGCGCCTTGCGCCGATGACTAACACCATCGATTAGCTAACGGGCAACGACACGAGCCCTTGGCCGAAGGTTTGCAATTATATATAGCGAGGACTTTTCCAAGATTAATCACTTGTCAATCTTTCATAAGTCTCTGACGGCTTCATTTCTTATGAGCAAATCTCACTCGCAATCCGGAAACCTGACCACCACGCCGCCGTAACTGCCTCGAGTCTCTGCTGGCTAGTCTTTGAATCATGAGCCTTTCTCCACGACTGGTGCCCTCGGGAAATAGACCACGCAAGTCTACATTGACCCAGCAGCAAAAAAATAAGAAACGGCAGCGTGCTACGCCAGCACAACTGGCTGTCCTGCGTCCAGCATTTGAACGAAACCCCACGCCGTCGGCAAAGACGCGCGAGGAAATCGGCGGAAGCATCGATATGACGGAGCGATCTGTGCAAATATGGTTCCAGAATACTCGCGCAAAACTGAAAAAGTGCAACCGTACTCAAATGTCCTATGGCGAAATCGCTGCACATGAGTCCATGTCAAAGCTTCAGGGAGGTTTCATCATGGCATCTCCATCGTCCATCACTGATTCTCCCATTGACTCAAGCAACACATCACCCGCTCATTCCTTTGTGGGAGATTCGTTTTCTGATAGTCGTGTGGTAAAGTCGTTGAACTATATTACGTTTTCGTGCGCCTCGCTCAGTATTGGCAACTGGCAGCGTATTTCGAGTAATTTCCCAACTCTTGGTGCCAATAGCGACCTTCTTATTTACTACTGTCCTTCGGAACTCACCTTTACTTATATTATGCAGTCGGGGACGACGTGCTTCAAAATCGAGTATCCATCCAAGATTGTTGAGAATGTCTCAATTACATCTGGGGAAGCCAACATGGGCCATATCACTATCCGGCTCATTGGAAAGCCCTTCTTTTACACAAAGGCAAAGGGGACAGGGATTTGGTTGCACTCTGGTGACTTTTCAGCTGGTGAACAAGCATCGCGTTACTCTGTGCACCATCTGTCGGGACCTTATAATCGCCTTTGTGAACAAATGAGAAGATTGTATGCTTTTCAGCCTTCAAAGGTGTCAGATGCTATGCTCACACCACCCCAAACTGCAAACAGCGAAGCTCCCATGAGAAGTTTTGAAGATGTACTAGCCCACATCAGCGATGACATTCGGTTCTGGCCCGGTGCAGATCCCACAGCGGCTCGTTCGACTCCTGCTTTGGCAATGTCCAACACGCCTTCTGGTGATCTACAGGATCTTTTTACTCATGATCCGTCGGTCTCAGACTATGATGTGCCGTCGTCACCACTAATGGGACCATCCAGTCCTCTTGATGGGTTTAGAGCTTCGACACATGACCACGCTGACGCTGCTTTTACCACTGGATCTGCCACAGCAAGCTCAGCAATCACCTCAGATGTGGACAGAATGCACATCACCATCCCAAGGACACTTCAACAGACGATTAGTCTTGAACAAAACTCTGCAGAGATGGACTCTCAGACTATTCATCCTGATCTCAGGAACATGGCGTCGATGCCTGGCCCCGCCGAGACTGAGCAGCCTGAGTTAGCAGCAGATATTCTAGATGTTTCAAAAGAGTATCACCCACAAGAGCAGGACCAACAGTCGTACTCCTTTGGCATTGATGAAGGCTCTTCTGCCAAGCCCACCGATGTGCTGCCTGGAGAATTCAACCTCGACTTTGAGGTTAACTTTGATGACAATTTTGCTCTGTACGACTACGAGTCTTCAGCAGTCTTTTAAATGGACCTACCCATTTAATTATCACTTATTAACGGAAGCAAAGAAAAATAACTGGTTGTATAGCAGAAATTAGATAGAATGACACAATATATGGAGTTGATAAAAGTGGTAACCGGTTTGTTGGGCACAGACAAGAGTGAAGATTATTTATTCGATGAAGGAAATTACGAAACAAGTGAATGGCAATACTTTGTTTAATGATGATGATGATGATACAACTACTGGGTCTCGCGGCAGGATGGGAGAGAGTAGGCATAGGACTAGACCTGACAGAAAAGTAATAACAATAGATAGTTGTCATATTGATGAACACCGGTGATCGCTTTGACTGATTCGGTTATTTATTAGGTTTCTGGGGCAAAAATGTTTTTATTAAGTGTCATATGCATCATGCAGGGACGATGTCATCTAGCATGCAGACGCATCAAATACCACGGGACTTAAAATGCCAGATTTGCCAGAAGAGGGAAGTTTTAGGGAGTTGGTGGATGATATTGTTTAATAATGCTTGTGGAAACGAGGCATACCCAAGGGGACTAGCAGGGGGAGATTTTGGTCCCCGTGGTGCACATATACAATAAGTGGACTAACAAGGAAGCGTGAACAG
The DNA here is from genome assembly GCA_030556845.1 of Sugiyamaella floridensis. Classification (NCBI taxonomy): domain Eukaryota; kingdom Fungi; phylum Ascomycota; class Dipodascomycetes; order Dipodascales; family Trichomonascaceae; genus Sugiyamaella; species Sugiyamaella floridensis. Next base: position 118,496 of record JAKTUT010000011.1, on the reverse strand, counting down.
GTGAATAAAGCTTCTAATATACAATAAATAGTGATATAATTAATAGCAAATTTATCCGCCGTTGTGGGTCAACAGTTGTCCAATTCTTAGGTGTCAAAGCAAGAAGCAATTGGACAAGATGACTCAAAGTACGAAGAAAAGGAATGCAATAATATAAAAAAAACCGATAAAACCAGATATCAATTGATAAAAGATCATTTATCATTTTCCTTCAGAAAATACTCACATTTTATGAATTATCTGAGCGGATCACTGACGCTTGGAAGCCATCCTGTTGGCCATGCTCTTATGCGCGCATGCGTACCCCTATACCAGGAACTCGGTACACTGCCGTGTCCACAATCCTGGAACTTATCCCCCCTACAACAGAATTGTACTTGGATACAGACGGTTTGGCTCTGAATTCACGACCATTGCGACCTCATTGACAGTGGTATTTGGTAGAATAGGTCTATCTGCAGAGACGCTTTTGGATAGTGATTCTGTGGATTTGTCCAATTGACAAGAAATGCGAGGTCCGGGCAGTTCGGCTCTACGGGCCACTTGGTGGCTGCTGCTCGCCACTGTAACAGTTTTGGTGTCAGCAAGTGAGGTGAAGTTGGTAAGTACGATAATTGCTAAGTAGTAACCAAATGTTTTAACACGTCAATGGCTTGGAGGTGACAGAAAAACATTTGGATGCTGCTGACGGCGGTTTCCCAGGGCGCAGTATGGTCAGATAACTAACTCCAAAGTCAAGCGACTCGTCACATAAACTGGCATGCGCCGGTATCTACTCGAAGCAGGACTGGGGTGGATCCAAAGATGCGTACATCGAGGTTGTTTTCAATCCTCAAAAGGACGATGGTAAACGTGCCGACACAGATTGGATCTCTATGATCATCTTTGAGTACCGTAATATTGATATGATTGGTGCGCCGCTTCCTGGAAGTTTTAACAAGAAGTTCATCTGTGATGAAGAAGCTGTAGCTGCCGACCTATGTACAGCTGACCACGTTGGCACTTTCTTGGTATCTCACGGTGCTAACCTCACTATTCTCAGAGATGAAGGCAAGAAGCGCGACACTAACGAGTACGGGGAGGAGATCCCTCCACAATACGCGGAAATTGCCACTGCTCGCATTGACGTTGCTTCGCCGCGGGCAATTCACTACCCCATCAAACGCAGTGGTTACTATTGCGTGTCATCGTTCCCGGGCAACCCGAATATCAAGTTCACGGGAGTAGCTCTTTACCAGAACGCGTTTGGCCAACTTGCTGCCAGTCAGATCCCCAAGCTGCCGTTTTACGGCGGTGCTGCACTCGCATATCTCGTTGTGTTTGCTCTGTGGATGTTCTCCTATGTCCAACATCGCTCGGACATTCTCCCCGTTCAGAACTATATCACGGCCATCTGTGGCTTCTTAGTGATAGAGATGATCATTATTTGGGGCTACTACGACCTGGTCAATTCAAAGGGCTCATCGGCAGGTACAATGGTGTACTTGATCTTTGTGTCGGTGCTGAACGCATTCAGGAATGCCTTTACCTTCTTCCTGTTGCTCATTGTTTGCCTTGGATACGGAGTTGTAAAGCCCTCGCTTGGCGACCTCATGTGGAAGTGCCGTGCGCTGGCTGGTGCGCACTTTGTGTTTGCCGTCGTCTTTACTGTCACCTCGTATGTGGTGTCTCCAGACTACACGGGAAGCCCTATGATTCTCTTATTGATTGTTCCGCTTGCACTGACCATGACGACATTCTATGTATGGATTCTATCGAGTCTCACAACGACCGTTAAGTTTCTGGAACAGCGCAAGCAGCATGTCAAAGCCCAGATGTACAAGAACCTATGGCGCATTCTTCTCGGGTCCATCATTATTATTTTTGGATTTTTCTTTGTCAACTCCCTCATGTATGCTGGTGAGTCTGTGCTCGAGTTTGTTACCAACCATTGGCAGTCGCGCTGGTTCCTGCTGGACGGTTGGCTCAACGTCGTGTACTTCATTGACTTTTGCCTTGTGGCGTTTATTTGGCGTCCTACTGCCAACAACAGACGATTTGCGATGTCGACAGAACTTGCTCAGGATGAGAACGATGCACAGGAGTTTGAGATTGGCTCGTTACGCGAGTCTCTTGACGAAGAGCAGATGGCAGGGCCTGGCGATACGGATGGCACGACGCTCAACAGTTTCGCTGCCCCTCCTGAGTACCGGGGAGTAGGAAACAATGACGATGATGACGACCGTCCTGCAGCAGCCAAGTACTTTGCACCTCGTGAGGCGAAATCAAAACCTGTTGAGGATGATGGAGAGACGATGTTTGCTGTTGGAGACGATGAAGACGAGAATGAGGCACCCATGCCCACGACTTCACGAACACAAACCGAGACCACGGCTTATGATGAGTGGAATGAGGATGATGGTGGTGATGAAGACGAAGAAGAGCTTGATCTGGACAGCGATGAAGATGATGCTATCTTCAATGAATCGCAGCAGTTGCGCAAAAAGAAGACTGCTTAGTGGCAGAAGCCGAGACGGACAGGGATGTGTCCACGCCATATAAAGCATATTTTTGTAGTTAAACTATACTACAGGAGAGTTTACTACGTGAGAAGTTTCTACTGATCTCATAGTAGGGAACTAACTAGCTTAGGGACATCGTAGTCACAGTATTCTCAAGAGGAGTAAGAGTTAAGAAGGCCCCATCGACCCCAACCCTAGTTATGCGGCTGGCTAAGTTGTACAGCCGTGTAATGCAGCCGCACCTCTCCCCAGAGTTAGTTCCAACGTGTAAATACGACGCCTTTACCAAAAGTTAACTTTGTCTCTTACCAACCACTTCCCGGGACAATGGACAGCTTCTCTAACCTGCAATGGAGCACGGCTTCAGGAGGATCTCGAGCAAGCTCCAAACCAGCCTCGCAGGTCGGCTCGCGGCCCGAGTCCCGGGCAGATTCGTTCCAAGGACTGGCTGCTAGCTTTGATCTGTCCACGAAGCCCAAGAAGCTCGAATCGATGACGTTGGATGAGCGCAAACGGTATTTGGCGCAACAGAGCAACAACGGAGGATCCGATGTTAGCATGTCGAGCCCCGGTTCCGTTGCATCTGGAACCGCTACTTGGTCGGGCCTTGATCTTCTGGCTGGTGGTATTGGTGAGAGCGAAAGGGCCTTTGAAGCTCCCCCGCCTTCACGGCTACCGGCACCGGCTTCCTCTAATGATAATATCGATGATCTTTTTGATGTCTTTAACAAGCCACAACAACCCTCAACACCGTCTGCCGAGTCTGTAAAGGTGACTCCTGTTGCAACACCAGATCCACCAACTGCTTCACGTCAGTCCCTACAATATTCTGCACAAAACAGCTCACATGAAAGCTCTAGGGTTGCTTCACGAGCAAGTTCTCGCATAGACTCTTACCCTGGTGGAGGAAGCTCGTTTGATACTCCTGACCTGTCAGACTCGGAATCATTTACTGAGGGTACTATTCGTGTAGGAACTCCACAGGACCCTCGTAAGAGCGCAGCTCTGGATGCAGCTATTGCAGAGCTCGTCGATATGGGATTCTCTGTCAAACAGTCACGACATGCTCTTTCAAGAACCGGAACTGGAGTCGATGTGCGCGAAGCTATAGATATCATCATGGAGGAGGCGCATAAGAAGAGTAACCCAGGCGCTGCCAGCGAATCTCGCAGGCCTGCCAAATCCTCTCAGCATTCAGGCGACGATATTGGTAAACTTGCCCAAGACCTGTCGTCTCAGTTCATTTCAAAAGCCGGCAGTTTTTTCAGCCAAGGACGCAAAAACCTTGCCAAGGCCATTGAACAGTACAACTCAAGCGGAAGCAGTTCACCGGATGGAACACCGGCTTGGATGCGTGACGCTCAAAAGTATGAACGTCGTGCCGGCGGTACAAGTGATGCCGAGATTCCAGCTGCTCGTCGAAGCAGTCCACTTGTCACAGATGAAGCATTGAGTCTGGAGCAAGACCGCGACGACGTGCTTCCGCGACGGCCACCTCCCCGTACCCGCAATCGTGATGGGCCTACGCATGCTTCTTCTCGCAGTGATGCTCGGGAGCCGCAGAAGCCTAAATGGATGGATCCGAGTGGTAGACCTGTTGTGGCTGCTGAAGCAAGCAGAGGACAGCAGCAGCAGCAACAGCAGCAACAGCCACCAAAAAAGGCCCAGCGGCCCAGCATGCCGGCCCCGCCTCCCAGCAGAGCGCAGTTGATGAGACAGAAGCAGCAATCTCTTCTGGAAGAAGGAATGTACGTTTCACCCCATCGACGTGCTGCTGCGACTGCCAAGGAATCTGAACCAGAGCCTGTCAAGCCTCGAGGCAAGGCCCCTCCACGTTCTCCGAGTCCTGTCAAACCAAAGGTTCTGGCTAGAGAACCCATTCATATTTCTTCGACAGCTCTGACGATGTCTACATCTGCACGTGAACAAGGAAATGAAGCATTCAAGCGTGGTGATTTCAGTCAAGCGGTGGTGTACTACTCCCAGGCGCTGGAATCTATTCCTCCTAAACATCTTTTACGAACGGTCATTCTTTCCAACCGTGCTGCTTGTCATATTAAATGTGGAGATGCCAAGTCCGCAGTTGTTGATGCCAATGAGGCTCTGGATATCATTGGTCCTGGAAATGGTGCCAATGAGGAGGCCGAACCTGGTAAGCCGCTGAAGACGATCTGGTCGAAACTTGTAACTCGTAAGGCAGAAGGCTGCGAAAACCTTGAAAAGTTCCAGGATGCCCTAGATGCTTGGAGCCTACTTCTTAACAATGGGTTCTCTTCAGATACAGCACTTGCGGGGAAGAGACGTTGTCAGGAAGCACTGGTGCCGAAACCAAAGGCCAAACCAGCTCCCAAACCTACACCCACAAGGAGTTCGCCTGTTGTTTCGTCTGGACCTCAATCTGTAGCCGGTAAAGCTGCGTTACAGCGCATCAAAGATGCTCATGCCACTGACGCGCAGTCCGAGACGGAACGATTTGCTCTTCATGACAAGGTAACTGCTCGTATTGAATCATGGCGCAATGGTAAAGAGGAGAATCTTCGTGCTCTTCTTTCGTCGCTCGAGTCCATTTTATGGCCAGAAGCTGGCTGGAAAAAGGTATCTCTGGCAGAGCTCGTGCTGCCCAAAAAGGTCAAAATCATGTATATGAAAGCAGTGGCTCGAACTCATCCCGATAAGATTCCTGCCACTGCGACTGTTGAACAAAAAATGATTGCCGAAGCTGTCTTTATCACATTGAACAAGTCTTGGGATCAGTTCAAGGTTGCCAACAACTTGGCTTAACAACTGACAAGAACACATTCTCAAAGACGTAGATCTTCCTTATTCATGATATCCGAACAACTTTACGGGGTCCAATTGTTCATTGACTACAAGATCAGAGCTATACAAGTCAAGAATCGATAGGGAGACGATGAAGTCAATAAAAATATAGAACTTGAACTTGAGTTCAGCAAAACATGTATTTACATAGCTAAATGCTTCAGTTCATGATGATAATAAATAATTAAGTGCAAACAGCCAAATAGCAGCCTTCAGGCTTCACCATCTGGCTTCACAGCAGTAGCTTCGGCGAGAGCTGTTTCGTAGGTTTTAATGGCCACGTCGAGTGACTTTGCAAGAGAAGAAAGCGAGAGCCGAGCATCTTCTTTATCTTGTTCAGTTACAGCAGCGCTTATTACTGAATCGATACGTGCAAAAGAATTACGAAGCGCACTTACAAACTTTGCCAGTCCAGCAGCTTGCGATGGATCTCCAGAAAGATAAGCCGACCAGAAATGATGAAGAAACTCGACTGAAGTGGCATGGCAGATTTGTACGTCGTCTATGAGCTTTCTGCCAGTATCGGCTTCCCATCGGGCAATTTGAGCTGCTGCATACGATTCAAGGGCCTGTAATCCAAGAATGTCTGTAACCTGATCGCGGGCAGCAGCGATTTCTTCTGAATTCGACCATGATTCTTTGAAATCTATAGGGCCTTGAAAGTTGTCTCGAAGAGCCGAGCGTTGACTTTCATTAGCACCAATGGATGAGTTCTGAGTCACAGCCAACCCGCCATTCATAGCGGTTTCGTTGACCAACGTGATCTTGACATGGACATCACTTGAATCCTGTGGCTCAAGATCTGCAAACTTGAGCTGCTCATCCAAATTATCCTCGGTGTTGTTGGTAGATGATGCAACTGACGTTGCGGAAGTATTACCATGCAGCATGCGCTGACTTAATGAGTTCATGGATCGAATCAGTGAGATGGCACTGACATCATATTTTCCAGGCTGCATCGTGATGTCAGGTCGATTGCCAAGCCTTTGTGGATCATTCTCTTCGTTTCCCTCAACATCAATAAACTGCGGAACTCGATGAACTGGAGGCGCATCTGGACCCTCGTCCACGGCAGCTCGTTTCAAGCCTGTTTGAACCATTTCTGCTAAAGATTCCTGTTCTTGCTCATACAACCTCAGGTACTTGTCGTCAAGAATGGCATCAATGGGATGCGACACAGCCACCTTTTCACCACGAAGACGGCGAAACAATCGCGAAGTGAAAAATCGTTCCCAAAAGTTGCCCTCTGCCATTTTGGTTGGAACATTTTCGTTGTACGCCTTTGCAACCAGTGGGTACTGTTCGAAAATATCCTTGATCTTCTCGCGTGTCAGTGACATATTAATGCGGTTATCAGCACCAACCGTCGGCTTGATAGTTCCCAGAACATTGTAAGCGCCGCGCTTTTGTGAGGAGCTGAGAGCGTAGGATCTCAACATGTGTAGACGCATACTCCAGAACTTTCCAGGATCGAGTCCACCCTCGATGACCGTTTCTTGGAATCGTTTAAACAAGTCCTTATTTTCTTTGAGAAACGCTTGTTGTAAGCTTAGATTCGCAAGAAGCTTCTTTGAGTCGAGATCCACAATACTTCGCTTGGCTGCTGCCGAGGCTGTAGGTCCGTTGGAATTCGCCTTTGACTTAATAGCCTGTACAAGCTTCTGAAGAGTAGATTTACAATTGTCCATTACGCTGCGATCTAGAAACGCAAACTGGTAGCTTTGTGGTTCTCCTTCAGACTGACAGATGATTTTGAGCTGTAATACTGCCGATGTCGGGGGTGTTGCCTGTAAGTCTTGTTAGCCCTAGTAATGAGAGGAACAGGAAGTATAAACCTACTGGATACCGAGTCCAGATCAACATGCACCGGAGCCCGAGCTCCATCTTTCTGAGGTTTCCATACCAGAACTTTGTCTTCCAGAATCTCAATTGATCCTAGTTCTTTCTTGTGTTTGGCAACAAAGGCCGGCATGGTACAGGAAAGTAAAGAACCAAAGTTCATCTGGAAAGTAGAGATCAAGTGTATACCATGGGTTACCCGGAAGTCAACCACCTGCTCAGGGGATCTATGGGTCCTACTACTTCACAGTAATACAGAGGAGACAATCAAAAGAGCTTTCTATTCATGCTTTTAATTATGGTAAAAAAGACACCAATTGACCAAGATAGTTTACAAAGTAGATCTAGAGTTCAACAGTACGGTATAAAAGAATGAGCGCAGAGTCAGACTCTCCACCACCAGACAACGTCTCAATCTTAGCTTCATCGGCTTCAGTGACCTTTTCGTCGTTAAATCTCCACCATTTGCCTTTTGCCTTGTCGTTGCGCGTAAAGCACTGGTAGTGACCCGAATCAGCAGTCGAACCACCATGCGTGACAATAGCAGCAAGTTCGTATAGACCATGGGGATTGCATGACGGATCCTTGGCAAGCTCAGGATCCACGGCCTCCTTGACCTGCTCTCTCCACTTGTCGAGCTGCCAGTCTGCTACCGTGCCGTCCGCCGAAATAGCCTTTGGTGAGTCGTCACTGGCATCTACCTTTGAGTCGAAGCGAGCACGTTTGACCGACCGCACCAGCTCCTCCTTCTCCTTCTCAGCCTCCCGGAACCGGTCGCGGGCAGGTATCAGCTTCTTGCGCAGCTCCTCGGAGCAGAGCTCAGTGGCATCGTATTGGAATGGAAACTCAACTTTGCGGAGAATTTTACTCTTCTTTTGGGTATCTCGGCGCCAGAAAAAGCGAATGTAATGAACAGTCAGATATTTGGGAAGACGTGTGATACGCTTCTCAAGAGTGAACTCGGCGTCACGGCCAAGTTCTTCACTGCGCTGCTCGCGTACCTCCTTCAATCCAGCAAGCAGTCCATCACGAAGGAAGTTCGTGGTGATGGAAATATGGCAATCAAGCTTGAGAAATGTCTCAGTCGTGACTGTTGGCGTCTGTGATTTGCGGGCCTCATCCGAAAGAGCAGCATCCGTACAGCTAAGGATGACCTCAACAGTGCCTCCAAAATACTTGTCTACAAACGAGTCACCCGAGTCACCAACCTTGATTTTCGGTCGCAGCTCTGTCAGCATCTGGGACCAGGCTTCTTCAGCATCCTGTTGCTTGTGGCCACCATGTTGAGGGTCACGCTCGTCAAATTGCGGGAACTCGCGGCGAAACAACTCAATGAACAATTGAGGCGAGTATGCTCGGGCTGTTGAACTCATGCTTTTGTACAGATCCCGCAGAGCAGCAGTGATGTCAATAGGAGCGGGAGGACCCAGGAAAGCAAGGCCCCCTGCACTGCCCTTGTACTTGTCTAGGTTCTCCTTGAGTTCGGGAACCGTGCGAAGCGCCTGTAGAGTCGAGTTGGCATAACAAGTATTGCCAAGGTTTACAAGACCATTGGGAGTGGTCGTTACACTGGCCCTTTGAAGATCCGTCATATCTTCGGCAAATACAGGCGTAGGTGGAGGTTTCGGCAGCTCTCCAGCAGTTCCCAGTAACATAAACTGATGTTTAGGCTGTAGCTTCAGATGCGAGAGGTCCGCGTCATCACGAACCTGACCACCCTTGACAAGAATCTTCTGACGTTCAGGAGGGACTCCTGTCAGCGAAAAGAGCTGCATTTTAAACGTGAGACCTGTTTCCGACGGGTCGACGTCGACGTCATACGTCTTACCGGCGTGCTTCACAATCACAGGAATCTCCGACATGTTGTTGTGAAGCAGAATGAGGTGCAATCAAGTGCAACTTAAAAACACAAACTTCACAAATTTCTGTGCACAGGGAGAACAATCAACCACCTTCACGGAGCAGTGAGTCTTCAATTGATCAGCTTCAATGGTATAAGTAAGAAGATGAAAGCGGCAAATATCACGAGGAGGCAACGTAATACGCGTGATCAGGGTAAGGTTGTGGGTGATACGGATAAAAGCATAGACAGTAAAGATAACTGCATAAATTGAGGAAGCTATGGTGGAGTGGTAAGACTTAAATATTGAGGAAGGTATGGGGGTAGGACTTGAGAAGCCCTTTAGATCCGCGACGACTGGAAAACGACAATGGACGCCTGTACGTCAGTATTGTCAATAAGAGCATGGACTGAGGGATCTATAAAGTGACCAGACTCCAAGTGAGGTTTAGTTCCAATAAATACAAGGTCTCGAGGCGAGGGAGGAGTCTTGAACGAGCTTTCAATGGAGCCACGCACTTTTTTCAACACTGGCGTCTGAACAAGCGTAACACGCGAGCGAATTGACAAAGGTAGGGATTCCACAACATGACCAGCATAATCCCAGCCCTCGGAGGCGCCAATAGTAACATCATCATCATCATCATCATCGTGTGCAACGGGTGTAGTCGTGTCTTCCTTCATGACTACATCGATGACAACCTCGACCTCAGGACTCTGAGCCATTTGAATGGCTAGGCCGAGAGCCAAGTCATCGATTGCCACATTGCGGAAAATAACGTGAATTCGTCGCGCACGACCAAAGGATCCATTGCTGGGAGCAGATCGTTTCGTCTCAACCGAACTGCTAACACCTCGATCAACAAACAGCGCAACATGGCTCGAGGCGGAGGTAAACAGCTCTTTGAGGAAAACAGCACGTTCCGATGAGGAGCCACCAGGAGTCGATGGGCCAGAATCAGCCATAGGCAGCATACCCAGCGGTTCGCGTGATCGCGACTGATTCCAGGTTACCAATAACAACTCATCCTTTCCAGCAGTGTTAGATGTCAGATACGAAGCCTGGTCTCCACTAGAGACGTAGGACAGTGTTCCATGGAAGGCAACGTCGCTCATTTGACTGAACGAGTTAACAACACTCAGCAGAGGATCATCCTCGGTATCTACCTGAGTGTCCGAAGTTGCTTGAATAAGATCGTGGGTGCGCTGTGACAACTCAATAAGGTTAATACCGTGAACACGCACATTTCTCGAGACAGCGGAGAGAAGCTGGATAACGAGCATCGAAGCAGGTATAGCCTTGACATCACTAAGAAGAGTCGTCAGCTTGCTGACACGAGGTAAACCCGGCTCCTTCCCGTCAGCCACCTGATGTTGTGTTGCTCCCTCTGCGAGTTGAACGCTACTGCCACGAAGAAAGGCTACCTTTTGGCGGTATGCAGGAGTGTAGACAAGTAGCGTAAGAGGAGATGTCAAAAAGGTTGTGACCAGTGTCATGACAATGAACATGGTAAAGACCTTCTCGGAGATAATCTTGGCATTGAGACCCGTAGTCAGTACGACAATTTCCACGATACCCTTGCAAGACATGAGGATACCGACGGTAAGTGATTCCTGCCAATAGAGGCCATTGAGGCGAGCACCAATCATTCCTCCAACAACCTTGCCAATAAAGGCAATGAAAATAAGAGCAAATACGTAGCCCCAAATGGTACCGGTATTGAGCAAGCCAATGTTGCAGCTAAGACCAGCAAGGGCAAAGTACAGTGGGATGAGGATGACGGAAATGAAGTCCTCAATCTTAGCTGTCAGCTTGATGACAAAGTCATTGTCACGTGGAACAATAACACCGATAATGAAAGCACCAAAGATAGGGTGGACGCCAATGATGTCGGTGAGGAAAGCCGAGACCATGACAAGCAGCAGGATCACGGCGATGTCTAGTTGTGAGGGACCCTTTTCAAAGCTTCCCTCACGCTTGAGTAGCAGCCATAGAAGGCGGCGCACACCAACATATTGAATGACGAACCAGCCAGCAATAATTAGCACCGTATACAGCGTGTTGATGCCCTTTTTAGAGTTGTTGGCAAGGGTGATGGTCAACGCCAGTAGGATCCAGCCCACCAGATCGTTGGCAATACCAGCCGACAAAACAATTGTACCGATGCGATCACGAAGAAGACGCAGTTCGGTGAGAATGCGTGCCAATACAGGCAGAGCCGTAATAGACAGCGCCACGGCAATGAAGAGACCATATATGCCAAATGGTTCGGTCTGCGGTGATTCGTGCTTATAGATTCCCACAGCAACAGCCCATCCGAGGGCAAATGGTAGCATCATGCCTAGAGCACCGACACTCAGAGCTGTGGAAAGATTGCGTTTCACAAAGGCCAGATCAACCTCCATTCCCACAATAAACAAGAACATGATCAAGCCGAGGTTGGCAACGGTCGTGATATTGGGGATCGAAGCGGCGGGGAATATGACAGTGGTGAAGTGCGGGACATGGCCCATGACCGAGGGACCTAGTAGAATTCCCGTAATGACTTCAGCAATGACTCGGGGCTGTTTCATATACGACAATGGCCAGTGTAATAGACGCGACAAGGTGATGATGATGAATGTCTATGGTTAGAGTTGCTAGATGAGGGAAGAACACCAGTAGCATTACCTGTACAATGAAAACGGCAATAGGATCCGTGGCCGAATATACAAACGGATTACGGCCGCCGAGCACTCCTGTCGACGACAGCGGGTTCGTCGGCGGGCTTGTCGAGTTGGACGACATGACAGGTTTTGTTGGCTAATATGAGAGGAATTAACGTGAAGCTAATAGACTCGCCCATATATAGTTGATCTCGAACCGGGCAAGGGCGGGCTCAGACAAGCTTGAATACGAGATGAGAGGAGAAGTTCATCGAACGGGTAGATTTAGACAGTTTAAGGGGATTTGACCATGGAGATTCATTGAGCATGTGACGTGTTAAGTCTTGAAAATGATTGTTTAGGACGGATTTAACGAGATATGTACAATCAAACGTTAATCGGTGCTGTACAGGTACCGTGAAGTTAGTTGGAACTGGGAAGTCTAGAATCGTGGTGTATTGTAATATGGACTTTAGATATGAGTAGCAGATGCGTCTAATTGTGCAAAGTATGTATATAGCTGTATGAGTCGGTAATTGTATGAGTAGGCACCTATATGAGTGGGTGCCGAGACGGGTAGGTGCCTGTATGAGTAGGTATCTGTTGAGTATGTGACTGTATGAATAGGTGACTGGATGAATAGGTGCTGGGGTGAGAAGTGGCCCGTGGTACCAAGATAAGTAGAGGCCCTGTGAAAGATATCTCTATAAATAGGTACCTTATCAACAGATACACACATCAACAGGTGCCCTTCACCAACACATGCTTCGATGCTTGGCAACAACTTGTGCTACTGTAGTAGACTCGTACAATTATCGGGGATTGACTGTTGGTCATCCCAACATTGCAAGACTGTCGAGAACCTGAGCTGGGTCCAGCAGATGCCAGGAAGCCACCGTCTTCTTGGACGGAGGACCTACAGTCACCGAGAAGACGCCATCGTCAGCAGCCGTGAACTGCTCTAGAGCTCGAAACATGTCCTCGTCTGTCGAATCGTCGCCTATACAGAATACAAACCCGTTGCTGCCCTTGTCACGTATAATGCCCTTGACAATTTCGCCCTTGTTGAACTGACGTGGGCGCACCTCGATATTGGCCTTTCCTGCCATGACTTCGACATCGTATTGCGGAACAACCGTTTGCTCAAGATAATCGCGCAGGTGCTGAGCCTGGAAAACACCAAACTCAGGATCCGCCCTCCGGTAGTGCCAAGTAAGCGCTGCCCGCTTGTGTTCCACTGATGAGCCCTGTGTTCGTTCTGTGTACGACGTAAACACCTCAGCGACAATTTTCTGCCACGACATGTCTGTGCTGGCAATGAGATCCTGCCACTGCCCGCCAGCTTCCTTGATGAAACATCCATGCTCAGCGCTAAAGTTTATCCCCAAGTTGCGCGAGCCCAGCCAACGGTCGAGGAACTGCTGATCACGGCCAGAAATAACCCAAACTGAGTTGCGTGGGTCTGCTGTCAGCTTCTCAAGAATCTGGTATAATCGCGGTGTGGGGATAGCCGCTGAAGGCTCCGTGACAATAGGAGTCAGTGTACCGTCGTAGTCAAACAAGAACAGCCGCTTTTCGGCCGTCTTGTACTTGTCAATAAGCAGTGATGTATCAAGCATCGGCGTGACGTGCGAGCATTTGTGCTCACCAATGTTGTAGATTAGTCGTGACAAGAATTCGCGCACCCAAGTCTGCGACGTGTGCTTCGTCACGTACTCGTAGAGGCTCGCTTCACGTTCGCGATTTTCAGCCAGCACCTTTGGAGACGCACTCAACAGCTCGTGAATCGTCTCAGCAATCTGCCGCGTATTCCACGGATTGACAGTGATGGCATCCTTCAGACTACCTGCAGTTCCAGTGAACTCGGACACGATTATGGGTGAGTTGTTTTCCTTTTGACAAACAACAAACTCATAAGAAGTAGTGTTCATACCGTCACGGATCGACGTGTTGAGACCCAGATCGGCAACACGTAGCAAGGCAAGGTATTCCTCGCGAGCCAGATGGCGCGGATAGTGATGAACTGGCATGAAGTGCAATTGACCAAATGTGCCATTGATGCGAGAAATGACTTCAGCAACCATCTTGTCGACCTTGGAGGAGCGATTGTGCGAGGGCGAAGTCACCTGGATGAGCACAACACGGTCAGCCCATTCGGGGTACATGTGGAGAAACATTTCGAACCCGCGAAGTTTCTGGACAACACCACGGACGCTGTCAAGACGGTCTCGGCCAACAATGATCTTTTTGTCGGGGTAGAGATCGCGGATAGCCTGGACCTTTGCATCAATTTCGCTTGAGAATGCGTCCTGAAGGATCTTGGAGGCGTCAATTCCAATAGGAAGAGCCTGGACAGATACATACATTCCAAAAGCACTGATGTGGTTGGGAGAACTTTCGACGCCCAGAAGGCGCGCACACGATGAGATGAAGTGTCGCTTGTACGATGCTGCTTGCAGTCCCACAATATTGCTGCCGAGAATACTCTCGAGGAGTTCTCTACGCTGTGGGATGCATCGGAAGTATTCCGATGAGGGGAATGGCGAATGGATATAAGTACCAATAAAGGCATCGGGGCATTTCATGCGGATCATCTGCGGAAGAAGCATCAAGTAGTAGTCATGAACCCAGATAATATCGCCAGGTTTATAAACCTCGAGAATACGGTCTCTATAAGCCTCGTTCAACTTGACGTAATCGGCCCACCAGTCGCGCATCTTAAGATCACTATCATAGGCCTTTTCCTCCTCTTGAAAGTAGTGTAGAATGGGCCAAATAATGTGTTCAGCATAGTTACGCCAGCGTTTCTGCTCACCGGGCATCCATACGGGCTTTATGGTGCCAGGAGTCGACTTCTCGTGACGTTGCGAAATGATGATCTTCGACTGGCGTGCCTCAAATGCCTCTTCAAGATGCATCTTCTCGGCATCTGATAGCTCATAGTTTGCCAGTGACTCATCTTCGCCATCCACAGCAGACCTCAACTCACCTGGCCAACCAACTAGGATACTTTCCCAGTCATGAGCAGCATCCACAACATTCAGAGATGAGTATAAAGCCGAATTGCCGCCTCGTGAGCGCACAGAAAGATGAGGAAAGCGATTGTCAACAGTTTTCTCATCAGGCTTCGGGATGAGCTTCTCATCTACAACGACTTCGAATGGCAGGTTTGTGACGGCAAAGATGATACGACCCGACACGCCAATGCCGCGGTCTCGCGCGCCTTGTGGAGTGCCCAACAGGTATTTCACCTCGGCATAGTCTGTGCCCTCCATATCGATAGAGTCGCCTTTATCTTCAGATCTCAAGCGCTCCAGGTCACTGTTGAGTTGTTGTGCGCTGTCTGCCAGCGACGGGAACTTATCGACAGTGGCAAGGAGCCCCGGATCGGTGTCCTGTTGGTTGATCTGAGTTAGAATATGTCAACAAAAAATGGTGGTTCTGAAGCCATACAACAAGCGAAATGCCAAACAATTCCAACTTGGAGTTTCATCTCGTCACAGAGATTGTGTCGATTAGTTGAGACCGTGTAGTTGCGGTACTATTACGACTTGTTTGATTGACATGAACTAAACCAACAGAACCTTTTAACAACTTCATACTTACAGTCATGACGAGACAGTGTAGCTAGAACAGTAGGGATAAAGTGGGAAAAGGTCACAGTAACCAGCAAGCAAAACACAGTACAAATGTGTTGGTGCCAGCACGCGCCCCTCTAAATGAAGGTTCTAGATAACTAGCAAGCAAATGCAGCGAAGGATGAGGAAGATGCCAGCCAGGGACGATCCAGGGTACAGGATGCAAGGGTATGGGCACGATGAAGGTTACAAAGAAGGGGAAAAGGGGTGACGGTCATTGGAGCGAATTTGGGGTATTCAATTGATGAAAGCTGTTGGTGGTAATGGTCATCTATGGAAGTGGCTTTAAGACAAGAAAAATATATATTGCAAATGTGAATTAAGAGAGGAATAGTTGCTAGATAAACAGATTAAATGCACTTCTAGCTATTGGTCTATCACGTGACTTTGAACCTGACTCCGTCCAATGAAGGTTTTACAGTTTATAGAGCGCAGAAAGACAAGTTAAAGAGAGCGTAGAGTAATATAGATGTCTAGTAGTCGTCAAAGAGAAGGTAACATAATGAGGAGCAGTAATAGGAGCACCAGTCCATGAGGCTAAATAAGAAGTGTGAACAGCTATGATTAACTGTTTAGGATATCGACTAAGTAAAGGGGTTTTACAGTCTACAATACTGAATATTGAAGTTTGATGATCCTGTATATAGTTGTAGTATCTTGTTACAGCTGTGATTTGATGTCACAGCGAAGTATGGGTAAGAATACGATAAGATACCTCGGATACAATCACTGGATAAATCGGATATAATAACGTCACTGGATATCTCGGACATAATCACTGTTCTTTGGATACCTCGGATATAATCACTGTTATTTGCCAAGAGTCGTGACGTTGGAGTAATACGTAGTTAGGTGATACTGAGCTACAGGGTTGTAGAGTGAACACAACAGTAACAGCATATACTTCAAGGCTGTGAAAGAAGGACGCTCCTTATGGCTGAACCTTCAGCCAAATATGTGACGTCCTTAATACAATGAATCTATTCAAGTCTAAGCAGCTTTACTCTTCAATTTCTCTCCATGGCTTCATTCACAGGTTCTGTAATACTAGGGCTATTGGCCAGCCAAGTCAAGTTTACTTCTAGCTTACTTCAAGCTTACTTCAAACAATTCAAGCTTAAAGACTACCAGCATTCTAAACTCCAATACACCAGACTTTCAAGACGCTTATATCAGCCATCTACTTGCACACCTCGGCTATACATCGCTGTTACTCACTGAATGGACTATCTCCGAGAATCTCGCGAACTGCACGCGGCAGTTGCGCAGCGTGGGGGTCGGCGGCGACATCGCCATAGTAAAATGCGGCGACCCCGGGCGTGGGGAAGCGATATTTCACAAAAACAAACTACCATTTATATATAAGCTTAGGGAGGGGGTCGCCTCTGTCCAACCTTCACTCAACTCTCTGGTTTTTTTCACTTTGACTGGTGGTTGGTTTTGTGCATTTGTAACAAACAAATAAACAAACTAAAAATGACTCTTGCTGCTGCTCCTCCTTCAGGTGTGTATACGCCAGTTCCCACGTTCATGAAGCCTGTTGGCTCCAATGATCGTTACGAGGTGGACATCGAGACTCAGGTCAGGCACACCGTATTCTTGGCCGAGAACGGCATCAAGGGTGTTGTGCTGCTTGGATCCACTGGTGAGATGGTTCATTTGACTCGTGAGGAGCGCTACAACTTTGTGGCCGGTGTCAAGGCAGGAATCGCTGCTGCTGGCCATGGTCAGTTCCCCGTACTAGCGGGTGTCGCCCATAATGGCATCGACGACACACTGGAGGAGATCGCGTCCATGAAGAAGGCTGGTGCCTCGTACGCCATGGTTCTGGCACCCAACTACTTTGCTGGTGCGTCGACGCAAACTGGTATCACTGCCTGGTTCACGACCGTGGCCAACGAGAGCGTGTTGCCTGTCATCATCTACTACTACCCCGGTGTATCCAACAACCTTGTTATCAAGCCTTCAACGCTCGTCAAGCTGGCCGCACATCCCAACATTGTTGGAATCAAGATGTCGCATGGCAACGTGTCGGATTACATCCAGTTGGCACTCAATGAAGATGTTCAGAAGGCCAACTTCACTGCCATGACGGGACTTGGCCAGGTGCTGTTGCCCGCTGTGACGGCTGGAATCACAGCCACTATTGATGCCATCTCGGGCGCATACCCCAAGTCGCTTGTCAAGCTTTTGGAGCTGTCGCTGGCCGGTAAAGTCAAGGAGGCCCAGAAAGTCCAGTACCTTGTATCGTGTGCTGAGGAGATTGTGGCTGCCCATGGCCCAATTGGTGCCAAGTATGCCATTTCCAAGGCTCTTGGTTATGGCAAGGCTGGTGAGCAGTGCCGTCCCCCTCTCAGTGATACTTTGACGACGGAGCAGGCTGCTGCCTTTGAGCCTTCTCTCAAGGCTCTTGCTGCTCTTGAAGCTTCCTTGTAGATGGGAGTCCAGTAAGTCCGATGTGGAAGTTGATGGGAATTCAATGGGAAGCCAATAGGACCCCGATGAAACCCAATGAGAACCCAATGTTTACAAATGTCCGTATATGAGAAATGGTTACTCCAATGGATCTAGTTGTCCACTGTTGTGGTATTAGGTATTGTGATAGAAACATCAGATCATAATGCTTTGAGTGGGGCTTAGCACGCGTAGACCATCAAGGTAACCGTTAAGGTATTGGATACATAACAGGGGCCATTTGCTGTTAAATTCCCAGATAATGACAAATACGGCTGTTCCATCTAGTACTTTGACAGTTAACGGCCTACAGACAACTTGATAGGAGACCACTTGAAGCGGCCTGGGGTACAGGCCATCGCCGATCTCTGCGTTTAGCCGTGCACCCTGCATGGTGTTAAATGAATAGATCTGAAGCACTACCAAGCAAACAATGATCAAGTTAAATAAAAAAGGGCCCAATCTAAGGAACGAGTGGAGTCAAAGACAGGAAGAAGCCAGAGACATGAAGAGGCCAGAGACACAAAAAGACACTTTAAAATAACAAATATGGGGAAATACTCGGATTACTTGGAGGTGTCGAGAACATAACGGCCCACAACCTCGCCCTTCTCCATCTTTTCAAAGACCTCGGGTAGCTCAGACAAGGGAACTATCTTGAATGGAGACTTGACAAGTCCACGGTTGTAAAAGTCAAGAGCCTCAACTGTGTCAGCACGATTACCGACATAGGAGCCCTTGATGTTGATGGACTTGACAACGTGTGAGAAGACCTCGGACTTGGCATAAGCACCGCCAGGAAGACCCACAAGAACAATGGTTCCACAAGGACGAACGTATTGAGTGGACTGAGTGATTGCAATCTCGGCTACAGCAACGTGAACAACGGCATGAGGGCCCCCATTTGTGGCGGTGAGGATCTCCTGTGAAGCGTTGGGGCTCTTGAAGTCGATAAAGACCTCGGCGCCAAGTTTCTTGCACAAACGCTCCTTGGCATCACCAGTATCAATGGCAACAACACGGTAGCCCATAGCCACGGCGTATTGGATAGCCAGAGTTCCCAGGCCACCACCAGCACCGGTGACGGCTACCCATTCACCGGCCATGATGTCGGCGACCTTGAGGGCCTTGTAGACGGTGATACCAGCACACAGAATGGGTGCCACGCCAGCCAGATCGGCATTTTTGTCAATCTTGGCAGCATGAATGGCATTTGCAGTGGCGTACTGCTGGAAGGATCCGTCGTGAGTGTATCCAGACAGCACGGCCTTGGCACAATTGGGCTCGTTACCCTTGATACAGAACTCACAGCCTAGACACGAGGCATTAAGCCACTTGATACCGGCATAGTCACCAATCTCAAAGTTGGTGACGTTCTCACCCTTGGCAACAACAACACCAGCACCTTCGTGACCACCTACAAGAGGTAGTTTTGTAGGTAGAGGCCAGTCGCCCTTCCAAGCGTGCAAGTCAGTGTGACAAACACCAGAGTACAGCACGTGGATGAGCAGCTCGTCCGATGCTGGTTTAGGTACGGGGATCTCCTTGAGAGACAGAGGACCACCATTTTTCTCAAACACCATGGCCTTCTGGGTCTTGGGAATGGACAAATCAACAGTTGTTTGCAATTCTGGTGCCATTGTTAATTGACGTTAATTGTTAGGGTCAGTGGTAAAGAAAAGATGATGGGGTTTCAAGTGATGTCAATAGGTTGGTTGACCAATTCTTGTGTGAATCAACTCTTGTGTGAATTGCCTGGTAAATCAATTATGTGAATTGCTTGTTAAACAAAGACTGAGACATTTGCCGGGCTAACCCCCCTCCTTTTATATCCGCACCCTAGTCGAAGCTAACCACAACTGGCCGATTGCTGGAGCCGTAGATCAAAATCACCCCATGCCCGACGCACGTCGTGCTTTGTGTGCGAGATTGACGCTTAGTACCGAGTTTAGGTCAGCAGGTGGCTTGTAACAATGCGATAATTGCAGCAACATGCCATGGCAGTGGGCAGTACAGGCAGTACAGGCAGTAAAGGCAGTAAAGGCAGTAAAGGCACTAGAGGCAGTAGACACTAATAAGTTATTTAAGGAGTACAATTGGTTTTATTAGTTGGTTTGTTACTTGGGTTTGTTACTTGGACTAGTTACTTGAATTTGTTACTTGGAACTAATTACTGTTGGACTTGCTGCTACTCTGCTTGGCTACTCACCCCTCCTCCTTATCTCCGGGCCCCGCATCACAGCCCCCATCACACTCCGGCCCGGTACCATATCTCAACAATTGGCTATTAATTGCTTTGTCATCTAAGTTAACCTCTGTTGCTGGTTCTATTACCTTCTATCTGTAAGTACTTTGTACCGTTTATCCGTTACCACCCGTTACTGCCGCTTCCCCTCTTCCGTCATTCCCTGCATGCCACATCACACCACTTTCCCATTTGGCCTGGCCTATTTTTAATAATGGCGCAACACTGTCATTGTGGTAGTCGTCTGTTGTCTGCTGACAATATATCCTCTTTTATTCGTATTGCCGTATATTTCAACTAGCTAGTTCTACTCTGTTGTATCCAGCGACTGACCATCGTATTGCCTAGCGTCAGGGCCATTGTGCCAGTGCCAGTGCCAGTGCCAGTGCCAGTGCCCTGGACCCTAGCGTGCCCTTGCCCCACCCTTGCCCGTACCCATACCAGCCGCGTGTCTACTCCGCTGCTCCGACCCGGCCCTTCTCCGTACCTACATTCGTTGTGTGTAAATATAAATGACAATATATTTATTGCTATAACACTTTTAATGATATGAAAGTAGCATTATGTGATTAAAGAAGTCTGTTAACTGAATAAATACCCCCAATTACTTGCTAATCTCTGGTCAATTGCTTACTGTCACTATAGTGTACATTTATGACCCTGCAAACCAACTCAACAAAATACTAATCCAAATTGCGTTAGTTCTTTTTAAACCCCGCACGTCGGCATTAAGTTGAACATGAAATTTGTCCGGTCCTCCGAAGTGCTTGTCTTTATATGCTCCGCATTTTCTTGGTCTCGGCGCCGGTCATCCGTAGAAGCGATACCCTAGCCCGGTACGCAGCCGTGCTGTCTAGTAGTTCACCCTTGCCCAGATGACCAGCCGTTTACCGTTACCGCCGCACTGCTTACCCTGTTGTAGCTTCTACCTGCTTTATACCAGACCCCTAACCACCACTGGCTGCCCTTACCCTGCAGCCGCACCAGGGGCGCCCTAACCCGCCGCTTCGTGGAAAGAAAACACAACTCTCTATACATCACCCAAATCAAACACTCAAAACCTTTCTACCTTTCCTATTTATCTACAGCAACACTACTGCCTTTAAATAACGGATCTTGTTTTGTCTGTCATATCACTTACTTTATCTGTTTGCTTGATAGTCCCGTCGTCCCACTTCATCCCCACTCCTTCCCCCTTCCTCCCCTGAAACCTTCTTGCCCCTCTTACCTGCTGCACTTGTGTATCACATTTTGAGTGGGCCCTGTCCCCCACCCTCTCCCTGGTTGGTTTCGCGTTTGTACAGCTCCCATCACGCTAGAGTCATCTTTGTTTTGTAACCAAAAATGACTCAAACACCTGGCGTGTCCGGTCGCGACTTGTATCCCGAGTACGCCGAGTACCAACAATACTTCCAACTCGAATCAGCTCGTGACTCGGATCCCTCGCTATATGATGGATTTGGCACGGCCCAGTCGGCCCAGCAGTACCTGGATGCTCCAGCCATGCTGTCATCGACTTCGCTCGGTGCTAGCCAGCATCTTGATTATGACATTTCTCGCTCTGACTACTTTGACGTATCGCCGCTCGTCAACCTCAACGACCAAATGACTCTCCACTTCATGGTCCAGAACTCGATTGCCGACGCAAAGGGCTTCAAACTTTTATCATACAAGGAGGTTGAGGATGCCCGTAAGGAAGCAGACCTTTTGACATCGCGGATCGCCGACATCCACCACAAACTGGATCTCGAGCATAAGATGCGCGACGCGGCCGCCTCCATCTCTCGACTTGGTTCAACGGCCTCGACAGGTTCTTCATCGCCTCAGCAGCGCCGCTCGTTCCTGTTTAACAGCGGTGGTCGCGACAAGAAACGCCTGTCTCGTCAGGCCGACGACGAGATCCAGGCCTCGAACCGCAAAATCGAAATTCTACAAGCCCAGTTGCCGGGTCTCACTGACCGTCTCACTGACCTTAATACCCGCATCCTGAAGCACCATGTTGCACTGCTGGCCATTACACACCCGGGCTCCGAGTCCTTGGCAGCCGCAACCTTCAACCAGGCTGCTCCTTTGCCTTCACAGAAGGCCACCTCGCGAATGCTTCAACATAAACGTAACCAGTCATCGACTGTTTCTCCCCCACAGTCGCCCCAAAGCGGAGGCGTTGGCTCCTCACCTGGTCGCAACGTGTCTCCTGCCCTATCGAGTCGAGTCGACTCTCTTATTTCTCGTCTATCAAACACTCTTTCTACTCCAGCTAACTCGCCACAGCGGCAACACCAGCAGCATCAACAGCCCTCATCTGAACACAATCTCGAATACCTGTGTAATTTGTGTGAACGCGTGGCCAGCAGTCTCGACAACACCAGGGCCGACGTGGATACTTCACGCTCTGAATCACAGCAACTGCGCGATCTAGTCGTCGAAATGCTGTCGTACCTCGACCCCAACTCTCAAAACTCGGAAGCCCTCAAGTATCGAACACCTCCACAATTACGTGTTGTCGCACTACAAGCTCTGGAAGCATTCCAATTAACCATGTCACAGGAACTTGACATGGCCCGTGCTGACCTCGCGTACCGCGACGAGATGCATCAGGATCTGAAAACAAAATTTACCCATCTCGAGAACAAGCATGCCGAGATCCAGGCCCAAATGGCTACTGCGTCCGGGTCAGCAACTGCATCAAGGAGCCTGGCTGTTGACCCGACAGCGCGCTCGAAATCGGCCGACATTGATTCCGTCAAGGCAGCATCGCGTGAGCTGGCGGCTGAAATCGACGAATCGACTGACTCCAAGGGCAAATCTATCCTGCGCAACCATCTGGATACTTTGACACAATCATATGAGGCCAATCGACAAGAGCTCGAACGTCTCGAGCTCGAAAACGTTGACCTCCGCACAAGCCTGCAGGAATCCAAGTTCTCAAGTGAAGCCGAGATTAAGCAACTCCAAAACGAGATCTCATCCAATGAAGAGCGCATTCAGGAGTGGAAGGAGCGGTGCGAGGCTCTACGAAGCGAGCTTGAGTCTGTTGTTCACAGTCTCGAAGAAGTCACACGGCAAGCCGTCGACTATGAGTCAGAACGCACCAAGCTTGAAAAAACGGTGCAGGAACTCCAGAACCGTCTGTTTCAAATGTCCAATTCCAATCTGGACCGCCGTGTGAGCATGATGGGTACGTCGTTTATTGACGATGCCAGTAGCGTGGCTTCCAGTGCCAACAACTCGCCGTCGAAGCATCCGATGCCTGGATCGTTCCAGTCGAGCCCTGTTCGACAAACAGGTCATATGGGACAGATGGGATCGTCTGCTCCTCTACCACCCTCTTCTGAGCCTGTCAGTGTCAGTGTCCTCCGACACGAGTTCCGCCGGATAACTCTTGAGATGAACGCTAATCACATGCGCGAGATCAAGAAACTACAATCAGAGAACAAAAAGCTTGAGCATCTGTTGAAATCCATCAAAACCTCGAGTTACATGGCTAATCTATCGCCCGATGTTATCAAGACTTTGGGCTGAAGCTCATTCCCGGGCCTATAATTGTGGACTCTTCCTTTTAAGGACAATTACCCACTTCTAAAGACTTGACTGGCATTTGTGTCGATGGTATGGATACTCTCATTTTGGGCGCATTTACGTTAATTGCATTAGTATAAACTGTTGATAGGTTTCTGTTGTTAAGGGGTAGACTATACAGTTTGATGAAACGAGCCTCAAATTCGTATTTATTTGAACAGTGCCATATGAGGCCGAAGGACATATCTAAGAGCCTCAAAATTAATAGAGCCACTTTGAACAAAAAGCCTCAAATTTATACAGATCCATTTCTAATAACACAATAAAATTGAGAAACATCCGTACTGATAAATTTAACATTTTATATCATTAGATCCCGTTATTCTGTTCGTCCTCTGAATCGCTGGCTTCAATACCTCCACGCCTCAACTGGTAAGCCCCACCAAACGTGATCTGAAACTTAACCTCATCACAACCACACGAGTCCCCCCCCCCCCTGCAATAGAATGGATTTATGGAGCGTGGTACGTGTTTTGGCGCAGGTTGGACTGGTTGGGGCCTCATGCGCAGTTCTGGCAGCGCGTTTCGTCCCTTATTTGAACCCATTTCTACGGTATGGTAAAGTACTCTCTGGTAGTAGTTCACAGTCTACTACTTCATCGCCTTGGCTGTCGTTTCTATACAATCTCACTGTTCCAAAGCGCTGGTTTGCTCACTTTTATTTTGTCAGTCTTGCCATCTGCTGTTTCATCATTGCATATACGAAAGTGCTACCGATGCCGCTTCTGTTGATGACTGTGCACTCTGTTCGGCGAGTTGCAGAAAGTCTCTGGATCGACCAATTGAGCGCCTCGGCTCGTATCCATCTGACACACTACATAGTAGGCCTCATGTTCTACTGTTTCATGGGCTTGGCTATGCTGGACCCCGTTTCAGGCTCGTGTTGGTGGGCCATTGGCCTATTTGCTGCTGCATCGGCTCTTCACCACTGGTGCCATCGCTACCTGGCGTCTCTCAAGAAGTACACACTTCCGAGTCGAGGTCTCTTCCAAATAGTGGCATGTCCTCATTATCTTGCTGAAATGGCTATTTACACATCCCTTGTTGCTGCCAACCCGTCCTCTTCGTTGTTATGGATGGCTCTGGCTTGGGTGATCATCAACCTCAGTGTTTCAGCTGAACAGACATTGCACTTCTACAAGGCACAATTCGGCTTAAAGGGTAACGTCCCCACTTATGCCGTATTCCCTGGCGTCCTCTGATGACCTCACTTGGGTGTACTTACAAATTTTGTGGCACCCTCCCCTCTCTCTCCCCCACTACTCGACAATTTGTGGCCGAATCCTGGCATTAAAAAGGGCTTCAAAACCTCATCTTTCATTCCATCCTTACTACTTTCTAACTCTTGAGTGCTTTCACAACATCGCTCGTCTTCTCAATGGTCTATTCTCCAACCGTGTCTTCATTCTATACGGAAGCAGATCGCCGAACGAGGACAACTGGCCCTCCTGTCGTGTCTCGCTTCCAGCCCGCAGAAGCTCGTCGCACTGCGACTTCCTTTATGGACAAGACGACGTACTTATGTCTTCGATCAAGACTTGCTCAGTCCGTTTTGAACAAGTTTACTGTGTTCCTAATCCTCATGTGTGTCTACGTCCAGATCCTGGCATCTTTGATCCAATACTTGACTTTGGGTGCTCAATCGCTGCTCATCCTGTCATGTGCTGAGCTCTCAACTGCGCCATCAACTGCTGGCACTTTGCGACGCCGCGATTCTGATCTCTCGGTTTCTCTTTCAGAAGCCTGGACTGCACTGAACGTCATTGAATCAGCGATAAACGTTGCCAACTACCAGTGCCTTGCTACAGTCAACGCGACCCTGGAGAACGCAAAGCAGTTCAGTAACACTTATGTATCTGTACTAAGCGACAGCTATGTGCAGTTATCACATTCTCTTGCTTCCGGTGCAGTGACTGCTGCTGAGAATGCTTCATCATCTGTTGACAACTGGAT
This sequence comes from Sugiyamaella floridensis, assembly GCA_030556845.1. Lineage (NCBI taxonomy): Eukaryota > Fungi > Ascomycota > Dipodascomycetes > Dipodascales > Trichomonascaceae > Sugiyamaella > Sugiyamaella floridensis. The sequence continues at coordinate 92,981 of JAKTUT010000011.1, read as the reverse complement.
GCAGGACTCTATCAAATCCGCTGCTTCCACCGTGCAAAGCGAGATCAACTCTGTTAACAGTGCCATTGCCTCTCTGCAGTCGTCCTTGCAGTCTGACTCGTCCCTCTTTTCAAGTATTGAGCTTGGCTCGGGCACAAATGTGAGTCTCGCTCCATTCACCGCTATTAAGGCGCCGACGGGTACCTCCTCGGGACTGTCGACGCTAGCAGATAGCTCTGACCTTGGGTTCCAGGTTATTGCATCTGATACGACATCGAAGCTTTTGGATTTATTTGAGACGTTCAACACCAACCAGGTTCTGGCCGATGTGAGCACATCATTACCGTCGAGTTCGAACATGTCGACGCCGTCTTCGTCGTCATCCAACACGTGTCCCTCAGCCGACGACGTGTCGGCCTTTTTCGATGCTGTCTTGTTGCAAGTGTATCAGATTCGAAAGACGTTCATAGCAGTATATGCTTGCTTGGCTGTAGTGGCAGTTGTTGCAGCAGCAGGCTACGAACTCTTTGCCTTTTTTGTACTCCGCAATGAGAGCAAGGTTTTGGCAACACCAGGCAGCTTCTGTGATCCAATGGAGCATGTCAGTAACGCTAATAATCCCGTAGCTACACTTGTGTACTCACAGTTGGCTGTGCTCTTCACTGTCGATTCCCATCGCACAGCTGTACATTGGGTGTGCTCATTTGCTCTGTCGTCCAAAGCTGTCAATGTCCTCTTGACGTCTGCATTGTTGATGCTCATTTATCTGACAAGTGACAGCTTTGTCAAGATCATCAACAATGCATCGCGCACTCCGGTGGTTGTTTCTACCTCGTTCAGTGCTAATTACAGTATTGAGAGCTGGGTAGCTGAGGTAAACAGTGAGATTCAGTCTCTTCAGGAGGTTGGCAACAAACAGATGGGCACTTTCCTCGTCTCGGCTGTCAATGGAATATACGGTATTCTACAGTCATATGAGCAGCAGTTATCAGCACAACTGCAGACTGTTTTCACGGCTGCTGATGTGGCAGCTACGAACCTCTCACACGCTCTTCCTTTAAATGGTACCATCTCCTCAGCTATTCCGCTGAATTCCTTGGCTCTTGTGGAGATTTCGTATCCTTTGCTTAATGTCTCGAGCATTGTAGCGTCTGTTTCTGCGCCAACTACTCTGCCAGTTGACGAGAATCAACTCATCTCTCTGGCTACACTTGCCAGTCAATTGGGCTCTATTGCAAAGGTTCAACTCAAGTTTTCTCTCGGCTTTCTAGGAGCCTGGCTGGCTCTTGTAGCTGGTGCCATTGCCTATGCCGTTGTTACTATTTATCTATCGTGAGATTCTACTGCAAACCCAGAAAACTATGTCGAATATTAGCTGCTATTTATTATATCTAATTTTGCGCTATCATATACACAAATTCCACGTTAAACTCAGTTCTTTCCACGACCACCAACCGACGACATCTTCTCAAAAACTGAGGGAGACACTGTAAGACTAGGAAGGGCCTTCTTGCCGGCGGGCGGTGCAGAGAGGTGACCAATCTCGACAAGGAACTTGAGATAGACTCCAATAAGTTCGAGGTTGACACCAGCACCAGCCGACAAGTCAACGCCAGTCCAGGCAGCATCCTTCTTCAGCGAGATCTGGGCATTGGTATCGTCAAGCTCAGGGGCCTTGGTGTTCTGAGGAAGGTTGTCAAGAACAAAATGCAACAGGGGATACAAAGCGTTGTCCTTCGAGTCCTCAATAACGTACTTTTCAAGGGCAATACGCCATGGCACGTAGTCGGATTCCTCCACATCGTAACCATAGATAGACAGGTAGCTCAAAAACTCGTTGAACCGAACACGCGGGTGTCCCGTCACATGAATAACCGACACATCAGAGTCATGAGGCGGGTGGAAAGCAGATGCCACCGTGAGACGAGCAACGTGATCCACTGGAACCATGTTCACGGTATTGTTGATGTTGGGAATATATCCAAGCTGGATACATCCCTTGATCATACGAACAATGAAATCATCCGTGTTAGTGACACCAGTAGACGTGTCACCAACAATGTATCCAGACCGAACAATGGATCCACACAGACCATGATCCTTGCCTGCCTTACGGATAATGTGCTCAGCAGCCCATTTGGCCTGGCCGTAGCCGTTTCCAAGACCAGTTCGTGAGCCTTCAAGTGAATCAGATTCGGGAACTCCAGCATGGCCTTGCTCCACGAGGTTATCTGACAGTTGCACATAGTACTCAGTGTCGATGGCCGAGGTAGAAGATACAAAAGAGAAAAACTTCGGCTTTCCAGCAGTACACAAGTCCATCACATTCAGGGTACCAATAACATTGGGGGCACGAAGAGTGGAGTATGGGTAAACCCAATGCACAAGAGCTCCGTTATGAATAACAACGTCGACGTTATCAACGAGCTCCTTCCACTCGGCCTCTGGAAGACCAAAGTTCTGTTCTTCAAGGTTGCCGACAACAGGAATGACATGTTGTTCGTAGCTATCCTTCCACGTGCCGTAAGCAAGGCCACTATTCTTCAATCTCTCAAGACCCTTCTCCTTGTCAACAGCACGGACGTGAGCGTAGATGCGTGCCTTCAGTCCCTGACGCTCAAGAATGTCGCGAATAATAAAAGACCCCAGGAAACCAGTTGCTCCAGTAAGGAACACACTGATAAGCTGCGTGTTGTCAAGGGGCTCCGTGCGAGCAATGTACTGAGGAAGTGCCTCGCAAAGCTTGTCAGCATCGTCAGCGTAGCTAAGCGCATCACTGACAACAGGCTTCTTCTCGGCAGCATCGTCATCCTCGGCTTCCATAATACCCGACGACGCGAGCCTCTCAAGCTGGCGAGCAAATCCGGCAATGGTGGGCTCTTTGAAAATGAGGCCAAGAGGGATATCTAGAAGCATCTTCTTTCGCACCTCAAAGATCATACGGGTTGCCAGGACAGAGTGACCACCCAAATCGAAAAAGCTGTCAGTAACTTCGACAGATGCAGGTGTTTGGGGGAGAATACTGAGCCATAGATCACGAACCTTGACTTCCATATCTGACCACTTCTGCTCCGCTGCTCCCGACTTGACACCAGACCTCTTGGCAACAACAGCCAACTGAGCAGTATCAGGGAAGGGAAGAGCAGGCTTGTCGACCTTTCCGTTGGGGTTTAGAGGCATCTGAGTCAGAGGCACAATCACCGTTGGCACGGCGTAGCTGGCGAGCTTGCCCCGCAGGTACGTCTTAATATCCTTGATGAGGCGTCGGTAACGAATGAGACTCTTTACAACAGTAGTCTTGTCATCTTCATCCTCATCGTCTAGACTCTCGTGAGCAGACATGAATGCAGCAGTGTCCGACGTCTGGTGGGGCACAATATAGGAAATAAGTACGGGCTCCTCATCCTTGTCACGGCGAACCAGTGTGATATTCTCACGAACATGAGGATGTCTTGATAAGTGCGTGTCAATTTCACCCAGCTCAATACGGAAGCCACGGATCTTAACTTGGTCGTCAGCACGTCCACTGCACTCTGTGTTTCCCCCAGGCAGGTAGCGTCCAAGATCACCGGTACGGTACAGTCGGTCGCGTGGACCGAGCCAAAACTTTCTCCATGGTTCTCCACCGTCAACGTCAGCGGCTTCCCAGTGCGAGGGAGGGACAAACCAATTGGTGACAAACTTCTGGGCAGTCATATCAGGTAGCTCTAGATAGCCCTCAGCGAGACCACCAGCACGAACATAAATTTCACCTACTTCACCAATAGCGCACGTTTGAGTTCGATCATGACGGTTGACAATAAGCAGCTGCACGTCCAACATTCCCTTTCCGGCAGGCATGATGTCCTTCTGAGACTGGAGGAAGCTAGCGTCCTTGGAAACAGGAGCAACCTCAAAGTACGACACAGAACGCTGAGTTTCAGTGGTACCGTACATGTTGACAATAGCCACATTACGAGCAAGAGACTGCAGACGCAGACAGTCACGCTTGGTGAGAATGTCTCCAACGAAGAAAGCGTGGTGGAGGGAAGGAATCTCGTGAGTAGCCTGTGCACTGAGAAGCTGACCCATGGCAGGAGTCAAGTGTGTCACCGAAGCACCGTGGGTTCCCATCCACTCAGCCAGTCTACCAGGGGTTCCAATGTCATCGCTCGTTGGCACAAGCAGACGCGCACCAAGGAACAAAGGAGTGAAGATATCACGCTGTATAGGATCGTGGGCAATGCCACTAAGCATCGTGAACTTGTCGTTCTCACTGAGACCAAATGTACGCGACATCCACGGGAAGTAGTAGGTGAGGGAGAAGTGACGGCCTCGCACACCCTTGGGAATACCCTCACTTCCTGAAGTGAAACTGAGAGTAGGTGTCGAGTCAGGACCCACAACAACACCGGTTTGCTGCGTCTTGAGAGACTGTACTGGCGCAAGAATGTCGGTACCATCGACATCACCACCAATAAGAGTACCATCGGAAAGGATCTCGAGAGCAGGCACGCGCGTCTTGAGGTCGAGCTCGTCGCGGATGTAGTCCTCTACAAGCGGCGCCAGAATACCGGCCTTGCGAAGTACGAGCAGCGCTCTTGGCTTGGCAACACTGAGGTAGATGTTCTGGCGTGCTGGTGGGTAGGCAGGATCAATGACGGAGAACGTAGCTCCGGCCTTGAGGACTCCCATCACGGCCACGACCAGGTCGACACCTCGATAGGCGTAGACCATGACTACATCGCCAATCTCGATACCCGATTGAACTAGGTGGTGGGCTAGCACATTGGAAGCCTCATCAATATGCTTGTAGGTGAAGACACGGTCAGCAGCACCAGCGTCAGTGAAGATGTTGGCCGTCTCGACGACGCATGGACGATCCGGGTGCTTAGCAGCGTTGTTGGCAAAGATGTCGTGAATAGCACCGCCAAAATGTGACCAGTGTAGGTCCGTTGTGGGGTCGGGAAGAACCTTTGTTTGCCGAGGTGTCAGTAGGCTGATGGCGCCTACAGTGACGGCTGGGTTGGTGGCAGCCTCAGTGAGGATCTTAACGAGCTGCTCGGCGAGGATGGAAATGCGCTCACGTTTAAACAGCAGTGAGTTGAAGCGGATGTCGACAGTGCGTGCTTCAGCGTTCCAGTTCACGACAATGTCGGTGAGACGGGGCGAGGCCGAGCCGGCGTGAATAGCGGCACGGAACAGGATCTGGTCGGCAGAATCCGATGACGAGTGCAGTTCGGCAATGATCTCTGCTAACGACGCAGGATTGGCATGTGCAAACGTCTCCTCAGTAGCAACGGCGTCCAAGATCTGTGAAAATGGCGTTGTACCGGTAATTGAGGTGCGGAAGACGTAGGTTGATGAGGATCCATTGGCGTCGGGAGACGTCGAAGAGCCTACAACGAGGTCCTCGTCACCTGTAAGACGGAAAATGAGCACCGCGAAAGCAGTAACAACAGCTTGGAAGGGCTTTGCACTGCTGAAATGGCTCAATGCGACTACAGCAGACTCGGGAATCGGTTCCGAGATGCTTGATTCTACGACCTTACCATCGGCAGGACGTACGAAGTCATGAGGAAGTACCGTCAAAGTCGGATTCCGCAACTTGGCGGCCCATTGCGTAGCGGGACTATTTGCCTGTACCATTTTTATATTTGGATCAGACAACTTGGACCAAAATTTCCGCTACAAAAAGTGACTCAAAGATTGAAATGGACAAAGTTGGAAGAGGATGTGACTAAATGCACTGAAATATGTTTGTATGCAGTTGAATTTTTCAGTAGCCATGTGAATACCTGTGGGGTAGAGTCCTTTTAGAGGATCATATTAACACTATAAGCGGGTAAACAGGGGGGTGGCTTGCTTGTGAGGCATTGGCACTTACAGATTGTTAGAAAGAAAAGGGAAAACCGCAGTTCAAATGCTGTGGTTATAACGACACTTATTTAAAGTGTTTTCTACTACCTCTAACGACCTCGTCCCTCTTCCTTGTAACCATATCACGCAATGCCTCCAAACTCGTCAAGACCCCTGCCCTGACCCACTGCTTAGCCTCTTCTCATTACATCGTAGGCATTCCGTTTTATTATTACACCACTTACCATTGTAACATCCCTACGGAGCCGCTATTGATTGGGTTTTGTGGTGTTTTTGCCTGCATCAGTTTGTATTTTGACTAGTTCTTCAGGTTACTGTGTCTATCTGGCGGTATTGTTGACCTTGTTATCTTAAAGCAAGTGTCGGACTATAAACAACTCGTTTCCATTACACGCCTCTTGGAACTGGCTGCTTGTGGTATCATAACGTTGTGAAGGTGTTTTTTTCACGAGTTTGTCCAACCTGTTGCAAACATCGAGTTGCTTCCTTGCATCTGTTGTCTAGTTTTGTGAGTATCTCCACGGGACCCGTCCTCGTCGTCTCGTCTCTCTAGCTGCCGTTTGTTCGGTTTATCATCTCCTCTCCGCGTTCCCGCCCCTAAATCACCGTGTCTCGACCTCCATTACATCCGTTCCCAATGCCAGAGACTCCATTCGATCCAGGAATGGATGACGACTTGAACGTCCCGCTGCTGGCGGGCCTGTTGTCGGCTCTGGGAACTCTGCTTCTTGGTCTCATATGCATCATCATTTGGTTTGCCATAGCCGGCGATGGCCGGATCCGACTGGGCGGCGAGCTCGAGCCAGGCGCGTTCGATGATGACAGCGCGCTTCTTGAGGAAGAAGCCGATGCTCTTGAACTCATGGATGAGTATTCAAGGTCCATGTATCTACATGCCAAGGAATTCTTTGAGGTCAACCCGCCTGGCAGTGCCAACACCGACATTAGTCTGTCACAGTTTATGACTATTCAAGAAAAGGGGGTGTCTGCATGGGAATTCGAGGTCGATGTAGCTGCTCAGAGCTCATGTTTTGTCGAGGCTCGTACTGAGATTGAGTTTTTTGACGCGGTATGCTGCGTACAGACGAACCTGCCTGTTCCGAAACAGAACGAGATTTACTATTGGGAAGCCAAAATCTACGAGAAGCCTCTAGACACGGTCATCTCCGTGGGTCTTACTACGAAGCCATACCCATCGTTCCGATTGCCTGGATATCACCGGTACTCGGTAGCATATGACTCTGAGGGTCTGCGACGCATCAACCAGCCGTTTTCCGCTCCACACTATGGACCACCTCTGCAGCAAGGAGACGTTGTAGGAGTTGGTTACCGTCCGCGTACCGGCACTGTTTTCTTCACCCGTAACGGCAAAAAGCTTGAAGACGTGCTTCATGGTATGCGGTTCAACCTGTTTCCGACCATTGGATCCACGGGTCCTGCCCGCGTCATGGTCAACTTTGGCCAGGGCGGCTTTGTGTTTATCGAGGCCCAGGTCAAGAAGTGGGGTCTCGCGCCGATGCATGGATCACTGGCTCCTCCGCCTCCTTATGGTACTGAACAAGAGTATGTACTTCTTGAGTCGGGCCATCATCAGGACAGTGGAGAGTCGGCGTCTCCAATGCAGATTGAGGGTACCTCTTCTTCTCACCCTAGTGCTCCACCTCCATTCCAAGACATTTCTCGCACCACTACCAATGAAGTAGACGATGCTGGGTCATCTCCCAACAGCGGTAGTATAAACTTGACGAGACTGCCGGCGTCGTCGCATTCCACGCCTCAACCACCCGCTTCAGCTGCGAAGCATATTGCACAATCACCGAATCAAGGCTCCCAAGTAGCCGAGTCTACCACCGATGCGGCCCAGCTGTCGAGCTCTCCACCGCCTAGCTACTCGTCCGAACACGGAACGACTGACGATTCCGAGTCATGAATATGAGAGCTCTTTATTTATTCGGCAGGTGAGCAGGTGATGTTTTGTTTGTTTTGTTGAGCGTAATCTTTGTGCACTGCTCCTGTAGCGTTTATGTCATTTATTGGTTAAGGAGGTTGGAGTTGGGTTTCCAGGAGGAGTTATGAGTGTAGCAGTAGACGAGCTGTCAAGACTGGTGAAGTGTGTATCTGTGATATGGTTACGTTCTATAAACTGGACCATGGCCTCTATAGACTAGTTCATGGCCTCTGTAATCGGATATCATTGCCTCTGGTAATCGTGGGATCATGGCCTCTATAAACTGGATCATGGCATCTGTAATTGGGATCATGGCCTCTATAATCTGGATCAGGACCCCCTATACTCTGGATCAATACCCCTATAATCTGGATCATAAACTAGTTCACAGCCATTGATGTAGTAAAGGCTTTATAACTTGGCTTTATACATCAAACTTGTTCTGTTTTACTCGTAATCATCATCATTATTGAATCATGCTAGTTCTCAGGACTCTTGATGCCAGCCATTGTTGCAGCAAGGCCATTGATCTTTGAGTCTGAGCCAAGAGTCACCCCACGAGGACCCAGAGCAGTCCATATTCTTGACATTTCATTAGCACGCTTGAGCACGATGCGGAACGAGGCACCAGAGTGCGGATCCTTAACCTTGACAATAGTCACGGCGCTGGCATGGTCTGGAGACACGTTGAATTCTTGGGGAAAGCGACGGCGATGACGGCTTGGTTTGGGCACCTTATGAGTGTATGCAACGGTAATTCGAGTCTTTTGTTAGAGTGGAAAGTAGACAAGTGACACTACATAAGTACTTACGGTGTCTGGGTGTGCCTCTAGTAGAAGGCTTGACCGTAGGATGAAGGCATCCAGAGATTTTACTAGCATGGTGCACCAACAAGAGATAAAACAAATGTCGGTTAAAGTCTGGTAACACAAATTCGAGGGGGATATTGTAGCTGTGACAGTTTCTGCGAGTCCGTCAGTTAATATGGGATCAAACGTGAAGGCTAACAGTGAGACTGGATGCTAACAGGTACGACTGAGGAGGCTAACTGGAGGACTGAGAGAAGGAAGAGACGATGAAATATGGACTGTGCGGCGGTGGTACTTCCGGGTAATTTAGATGGTGTACGTATAGTCAAAGCTTTAACAGGTAAGTTGGAAGTTTGTAGTAAATATTAATGGAGTAATCACTATTTTCTGTTGTATCATTATACTCTGGTCAATTATTTTATTGTCAAATTACATATTTCAAAGTCAGAAAGGCTATTAATAGTTTCAACAAGCCCTTGTAACCTTGTAGTATTTATAGTGGATTATCTAAATAGCTTCTGTAAGTGAATACCCAAAAGGGGAAGAAAGATAAAAGTTGTTATCTATAAGTGAGTTGACAGGTATACCACTTCAATTTATTCAACTTGTTTACCTCTATTGTACCTTGATTCTGTTAAGCCCTGTTAAGCCCTGGAAAGCCCTTTAGAGCCCTGTAAACTCTTTCCCCCCCCCAGTTAAGCCCCCCCTCTTCGTATCAGCACCGCCATTTACAGACATAAACCCTACAGCCCTGCACAGCCCCACCACCCTAAAGGCAACCAATGCCCCGGATCGGGCGTGCATATGCAGGCCTCGACATGCACACGCGTTCTCCTGCACTTAGGGGATAAGTGGGCGAATATAAGAAGCCGGGTCGTCGCACATTTTGTTGTTATCTTGTATATTATTTCTGTACTTGTTGTTTGTACTGATTTGGATTGATTTGGATTGATTTGGGACTGATTCTACTGATTCTATAATGACTCAAACACACAAACGCGTCACCGTTGTTTCTGCTCCTTTCTCCGGAGGCCAGGGCAAGTCGGGAGTCGATGATGGCCCCAAACACCTGCTACAACGCGGTCTTATTGAACAACTCGAGTCTCTGGACTGGGAAACGCATTTCGATGGGCACCTTGAACTTCCCGTGCCTCCCGAGGACCCGCCTATTGGCCATGTCAAGCACCCAAGATACGTGTCTCAATCGAGCCGCAAAATCTATGACGCCGTCAGTGCTGCTGCTTCACGGTCCGACGTGGCTCTCACTATTGGAGGCGACCATTCCATTGCTATTGGTACAGTTGCTGGTGTACAAAAGGCTCATCCGGATGCTGTGGTATTGTGGATCGATGCCCATGCTGATCTCAACACTCCGGCTGCTTCCGAGTCGGGAAATCTACACGGATGTCCTGTATCGTTTGTTCTAGGTGCTGACGAGCCCTTGGCTGCATCCGAGTCTGAGCCCGATCTGTTTGGTTGGGTACCTCATTGTCTTGACACTCAGCGCCTTGCGTACATTGGACTTCGTGATGTCGATAAGTTTGAAAAGCAGTATATTCGTAAGCACGGTATTGCTGCCTTTTCTATGCATCACGTAGATAAGTTTGGCATTGCTGCTGTTGTTGAAAAGGCGCTGGCCGCCGTCGACCCTGAGGGCAAGCGTCCTATTCATCTTTCATTTGACGTTGATGCTGTTGACCCGGCCTATGCGCCATCAACAGGAACTCCTGTACGTGGAGGACTTACTTGGCGTGAGGCCTGTTATTTGTGTGAGGCTATTCATGAGACTGGTCGTCTTGTAGCCATGGATCTTGTTGAATGTAACCCGCACCTTGAAGATTCAGATGCTGTACACGAGACCATTGGCATGGGTCTCAGTCTTATTCGATGTGCACTTGGTGATACTCTTTTGTGAGGGGAGTTACAGGCAGTGGCTTAAATCTCCCACTCTTCTGCCCCCTACGAGGTAATCTTAATTACGTAAGGACATATTTCTTATGTTGGATGTTCCTTATATTGGATGGTTCCTTATATTGGATCTTCTTATGTGGATCTTGTTGGATGATTTGTAATATTATCCTTAATGAATCATCAAGATCAGCATCATTCAGTAAAAAAATCAGTTCACCATGACTTATTGACTCATTCACTGACTGAAAACACACATAAAAAAACTCACATTTAGATAGCCTCGACGTGTCTTCAATTTTGATCTCATTTAACGGAGTTTATGACACATTTGTTGAGGTTCTTTCACTTTTTCAACTGTCGGTAGATGGACACCCCGCCGTTGTACCCCTGCCCTGACGCCGTGCGGCAGCCGTTTGTGCGGCTTCGGAATAATCCTCGGGTTCCTGAGTGTAATTAACCAGTCAATAAACAAGAAATAACAGTTCAAGTAACCTGGTACCTCTTGATAGTCCATATTTACAACCCAACAGTCCACATACAAGTCCATTTCTCCTCGACTCTTAGGGCCCATCTTTACTCTATGATCACCGCGCCCTGCATCGTCTTAGTAAGCTTACGGAATTATATAAGTGATCGACGTCATATATTAAAGGCCCTGGTATTCTCCCAACTCTTCATCTCCGAACATCTTAGCTAACTCCGATACAACAATCAATTGGACATCAGTTAACATCAAACAGCCATGACAACGGGAAATTTTATTGTTGAGTCCCACAAGGAATCGCCTGTGTTCATTCCTTTCCAAAAGGTGGCTCCTGGAACGGCTCTTCCCAAGGATGGTGAAAAGGTCCCCAAGGCTTTCCAACCAGTGACAATTCGTGGCATTACCTTTCAAAACCGAATCTGGGTGGCTCCTATGTGCCAGTATTCTTATGAGGATGGTCTGTTGAACGACTGGGCCTTTGTTGCTATTGGAAGCTATGCTGTGCGTGGTGCTGCCTTGTCATTTATCGAGGCCAGTGCCGTGTCTCCAGAGGGCCGGATCTCCATCTATGATGCTGGAATCTGGAAAGACGAGCACATTGCTCCCATCAAGCGTATGGCCGACTTTGTCCATGCTCACAACCAGAAACTTGGTATCCAGATTGCCCATGCTGGTCGTCTTGCTTCGACAACTGCTCCGTATGTGGGACGCGCTATGCAGCCGCTGGATCAGGGAGGATTCCAGGGCGTGGCTCCTTCTGAGGGCGCATTTGCTCCAATCTACAGAGAGCCTCGTGCTCTGACGACTGCTGAAGTCAAGGAACTCGTGCAAAAGTTTATTGATGCTGCCAAGCGCGCTGTCAACGCCGGTGTTGATGTCATCCAGATCCACGGTGCTCATGGCTACCTCATCAATGAGTTCCTGTCACCTGTCACCAACCACCGTACCGACGAATACGGTGGCTCTTTTGAGAACCGTATGCGGTTCCTCAAGGAGATTGTTGTTGGTATCAAGGCTGTCATTCCCGACCATGTGCTGCTGTTTCTGCGTATCTCGGGGTCGGACCGTCTTGAGCATAAACCCGAGGGTGAGCAGGGCTTGTTACCCCGCGATCATGTCAAGATTCTCAAAGAGCTGGCTCCACTAGGTATCGACAGTGTTGACGTATCGTCTGGTGGTGTGTCACCCGAGGGTGTTGTCAACTATAAGCCGGCGTTCCAAGCCCGCTTTGCTTACGAGATCAAAAAGGGAGTTCCCGACCTACATGTTACTGCTGTTGGTTACATCAACACTCCCGAGAAAATTGACGAGGTTCTTGAAAATGGAGTCGATGGCGTTTATATTGGACGTCTTTTCTCTCATAATCCCAACCTCGTCCTGGATCTTGCTGACCAGTACGGTATTACGGTACAGTGGCCCTTGCAGATTGGATACACCACTGCTAAACTACCCAAGAGGATCTGGCCGACAAGATCTGAATAACTGCAACCAATTTTGGTTCGATCCTCATAAAGCGATGAAATGAGAGTCTTTGGATAGAATGTGTTACAGTTCATAAAGACATAGAATGAAATGATGCAATACTCATGTTATAGCATCACCGTCACGCGGACTTCACAATTATCCCTGAGTTAACACCAACTGTTTCGATCCGCTCGTCAAAGCAATTAAATTGCAATTTATACTTTAAACGGGCTGAAATCCTGGTCGATGATGACATTTGTCAATCAGTGACATGACAAAGTCCGCGGGATAGCCGTTGACACATGCAGCTCAGCTCAAAGCCGAGGCGCTTATCCGAAGATGTTCCCCGCATGTAATCTTGACTTCTTACCAACCTAACTATTCTGTACAAAACGCTGAGAAAATGTCGAGAGATCTAAGAGTCCAGCGAGCTCCTGGTGTGTATTATGCTTTGGGTCTCTCGCTTGACGTCGTTCGCTTGAGGTCTTCTGATGATCTTCGCTACTTGTAAAGTACTAACTCCAGGAATCCCATACTTCCAACCATATCAGAAAGTGGCCCCGGGTACTATAGTTGCTGATGAGGGTCAAGTATTGCCCAAGGCGTTCACTCCGTTGACTATCCGTGATGTGACGTTTCAAAACCGCGTATGGGTGTCTCCTATGTGCCAGTTCTCGTACGAGGATGGTTTCATCAATGAGTGGACAATGGCTGCAGTGGGAAGTTACGCTCTTCGTGGAGCGTCTCTATCACTGATTGAAGCATCGGCAGTCTCGCCTGAAGGCCGGATCAGTCCCTGGGATGCAGGAATCTGGAAAGACGAGCATATCCCGGGTATCAAGAAGGTTGTTGACTTTGTCCATGGCCAGAACCAGAAAATCGGTATCCAGATTGCTCACGCTGGCCGAATGGGCTCGACAGGTGTTCCATGGCTAGGAGGAGGTGTTGTTGCAAAGGATCAGGGCGGTTACGACACTGTGGCTCCATCTGAGGGTGCTTTCTACTACAAAAAGTACTCGACTCCGCGTGCCCTCACGACCGACGAGGTTCGCGCACTGGTGCTCAAGTTCCGTGACGCTGCAGTCCGTGCTGTCAAGGCTGGTGTCGACGTTGTTGAGATTCATGGTGCTCATGGCTACCTCATCAACGAATTCCTGTCTCCTGTTTCCAACAAGCGTACTGACAAGTATGGAGGCTCGTTCGAGAACCGAATGCAGTTTCTACGAGAAATCGTTGAGGAGATCCGAGCCGCTATCCCCACCGAGGTTTTGCTGTTCCTGCGTGTATCTGCTAGTGACCGTCTCGAGTGGAAAAACGAGGGTCTCACTCCAACGGACTACATTGAGATCATGAAGGTCCTCAAGCCTCTTGGCGTCGATCTTCTAGACGTGTCCTCGGGTGGTATTTCACCTCAGGGCAAAATCGAATACACCGAGGCTTTCCAGGCCAAGTTTGCATACCCCATCAAGGACGCTATTCCCGACCTACTAGTTGCTGCTGTAGGTGCTATTCATACCCCCGAGGTCATTGATAAAGTTCTGGGTCGTGGCCTAGACGCTGTTTTTGTTGGTCGTCCCTTCTCCTACAACCCCAGCTTCGTGCTTGATCTGGCCCAATCATATGGACTCAAGGTGAGCTGGCCTCACCAGATTGCTTATACTCGTCGTCGTCTCAGCCAGCTTAAGCTTTAATTTTATTTAGATTCAATAAGACTGGAATATAAAGATGTTTGTAGTATTCTTATATCTGGATTACTCTATAAGATTTGAATAGAAGATCCGATGTTGATACTATAATCCGTCTGGCCAGAGCTATCATCCAGGAGCTATCATCTGTATTTCTCTATCATTCACGACCCGTTAATTTCATCCAAATTGTTTCTTTACACGGTAATTCCCTATCTTCTTCCTTGGTACTTCCTTACAGGGAGCTTTCTTGAATGCTTCATTATAGGGAGCTTCCGTGGTACTTCTTTGTTACTTCCTTGGTACTTCCTTGTTACTTTGTACTTTCTTGTACTTTCTTGGTGTTTCCTTGTTAATTCCTTATTACTCCTTGATACTTTCTCAGTACTTGTTTTCCATTTTATTTCCTTATTCCGCTTCCTCGGTACTTCCTTGTATCCTCGGTACTTCTTGAATCCTCCTACTTCCTTATACTTCCTTCTACTACCTTATACTTTAGTTTCATCACCTACAAAATAAATCAACAGCATTCATTCGCTCATACCTAATAAAATATGACTAGTGGCCAAAGCGGAAGTCAAGACGCTTGTTACCTTTATCCTTTGTTGTAGAAAGATATTCGTACTTCTCATCTTCAGACAGTGCACTCCATTTTGCTTCACGAGTTTTGTTGCGCCAAACATAATAGGCCTTGGTGAACAACAACAGGCCAATAACGCCCAAGTTAATGAAAAACAACTGTAGATTACCTCGGTGGTAAAGAGGAGCATCATCAGGTTTGTAAATGTTGGAGCTGACAATGTTTCCTGCCTGTACTGCCATATTATAAATGGCAGCAGACACAGATCGAGTTCGAACAGAGTTGGCATTGCGTGATGTCCAGCCGACAAGAATGGCATGAATGTACGGGTATCCGAGCAGTAGCGTGACAATGGTCCAAGTTCCCCATGGATTAACGTTAGCACCGGGCCACCATCGCAGAAATGCGAGCAGCGGCAAACAGTACAAAGGCTGAATCAATCCCACTAAGCTTCGTTCGCCCAAGTAGCCACTAAGCTTGGTAATGCCCAGAAGGAAGACAATGTGGATGATATTGTTTGGGATTGTCAGCAAATTGGTGTTGAACGTGCTGAATCCGAGGTTCTTGAGCTGCAATGTGATGTAGAGCGTAGTGGGCTGCTGAGGAATGTATGCCAGCAAACCAATCAAGTACAGAGGCCACATGTCGTAGTCCTTGATGGAGTACCATAGCAGCCTAGGGGTGATGGGCTGACGATTGTGCATGTCACCCTTGGACGGGTCATCACGAAGAACACGGTTAATGACAATCTTTTCCTCACGCTCATTAAACCATCCGTGAGGACGGAACCAAGTCTTCGTCTGGACAGCAGAAGCAGGCATCATAAAAAATGAAGCAACACCAATGGTGAAGGTGAACAGGCCCTCAATAAGGAAGAGCCATTGCCAACCAGCCCAACCAGCAACGCCACGCATGTGTAGCAGACCGAACGCGAGAAGGGATGTCAGAATAGTAGTAGTTGACAAAGCTGTCCAAAAAAAAGACAGACGAATAGGGAGCTCGGAGGAGGTGTAAAAGAACGACAGCCATAGAACGACATCGGGGATAAATCCACCCTCAAGAATTCCAAGCAGGGCACGAGTAGCGTAAAAGGTGCTCTTTCCCTTGAGAGCAGCTTGAGACATGGCAACAATAGACCAGAGCACAATTTGGGTAGGAATCCAACGGTCAGGACCCAACATTTTGGAAACAAGCTGTGAGGGTAGCTCAGCACACAAGAAGCTTATGTAGAAAATGGTGTTTCCATAGTTGTATTGCTTCGAGGTCATGTTAAGATCTTCCAACATGTTGTCTGAAACGGCCTGCACCAGGTTGCCTCGGTCGACCTGTAGACCAATAAACATAATACAAGCCCATAGAGTGACACGCCATTCGAGGCGCCAGACCAGCTTGCGCTCTTCTTCTTTGGTCCATTCAAAGTCGGGATCAAAGTGATGACGGCCCTCGTAATGAGACTTTTCATAGATATCTCTATAGTAGGAAGCAATCTCCGGGTCACGGAAAACATTATCCTTGATATCGTCGTTGTTGCCAGCCAGAATGAGTTCACCATCCGCCGTCACAACGTTATCACGAGCACTAACAAAGGCTGCATCGCTAGGGATGATAGTCTTCTCATTAATAACCTCGCCCTCAGAGGACGAGGTGTAACGAAGGCTGTTGCCAATGGCTTCAGCGACCTCAGTGACTTGGGATTTTTCCTTAGACATTGTAGTTCAAGACAACGAGACAAGAGGAGATGAGAGATATAAAAAAGAAGATCAATTTATAGCAGGATTAATGACTCCATTTATACTACATGGTCCAGTTCAGGGCTCCACCGGGTTGTGGCGGATCAACAATAATGTTGGAGAATTAGGTGATTGACTCGCAGTCAGCCGAGTTAGCGCCCACATGAGACAAGTAAAAGCTGGCAGTCTATTGGACCCCACATAAAAGCAGCCACAGATGATGCCACACAAGATCTTGGCGTTTGCGGTAGCCTATCATTGGTCTTCATCGGCTTTTTGGGAAACCTTGATACGACGTGGGAGATTTTTTTGCGGGTGTAACCGTTTTGTTTTACTAACTGGATCCTACACGCAATCGCGATATTCAATGACGCCTATTTATGCAGGTCATGCGCAACAGCTGCGTAAAGACGCTAGACAGATGCGGGATATGCACAGGTAGAATTGTAGGTTGTCGGATAATTGCAAGGTCCGGCAAACATAGAACAATTTCATGATATCCATGAGCATTTCCATCCCTAACTAACTCTGTGAATATTTCAATCGGCCGCGTCTTGGTCGGGTCAAATAATGAACTTAATTCAGGCTATTTTCTGATCTACACGCCGATTTTTTTGGCACAGTTGTGGCCCCCCTTTATTGGTGTTCCCCATACTTCAGCCAGATAGCGTCATCTGAGAGGTACTTCCATCATCTGTGCGGCTCGTTCCTGATAGGCGATAAAAGGGTAAGTACAAAGAAGACAGGGAGACAAGGAGACAAACGTGGGGGTCTCTCTTATAGTATTATATACCTCGTAGTTTACTTGGGAGGTCTTCTTTAATAGTATATCAATCTACTTTTATACCAAAGTCTCGGTTTTTGTAGCTGTTTCCATTCTAACTAAAGTATTCTACTGGGTTGGAGGACCGTTGGTTATACCATCTCGCCTCACGTCACGTGTTATCAGGAGACAGGTCACGTGGGTCGAAGCCGCGCCAGGGACGGGACGCTTCTAACCTTGTTTGGAGTGTGGTGACGAGTCCGATTATCGGGGCTTTGATAAGGTTAAACGCAGATGAGCAATTGGAGAGTAGAATATCTAAGCAGTTGTACAATGGCAACAGCATTCTAAGCAGTTAAACAGTGGCCTTTTTAAGCAATTATCTGTCTCTTATTTCACTGCTCTACTTACTGTGTGTTGTCTCTGCTGCTGCTGACCTTTTTAACGATATTCTCTTACTATACATTAATTTTAAATTTAGCCGTGCTGTACAGCCGCACAGTCCAGCCGTACTGAAAAGTGCTCCCCCCCTGAACTTTGTCGCTTCCTCCACACTATAACAATGAGGATTCTCGACTGTGTGCGTGGCGGCGGCACTCGGTGGCCACGGCTGTGGCTCACCAGAAGACCGGCTAGCTCAGCCTCATGCTACAGATCGTTTTCCTCGTCAATTCGATTAACCGCCGACTCCAAAACTCGCAACATCGGCATCATAGCTCACATTGATGCTGGTAAAACAACCACTACAGAGCGAATGCTCTACTATTGTGGTCTCACATCACATATTGGCGACGTGGATCAGGGTGACACGGTCACCGACTATCTTCAAGCAGAGCGTGAACGAGGAATCACCATTACTTCGGCTGCTGTCACATTTGGCTGGGGAGATCACAAGATCAATCTCATCGATACTCCTGGCCATGCCGACTTTACGTTTGAGGTGATTCGATCAATTCGTGTTCTTGATGGAGCTGTGACTGTTTTAGACGGAGTTGCTGGAGTCGAGGCTCAAACCGAAAAAGTATGGCATCAAGCAGCAGCTCTGGGCATTCCTCTCATTGTCTATGTTAATAAAATGGACCGGCCTGGCGCTGGGTTCGGACGCACAGTTCGTGAAGTTGTTGCAAAACTTAACACGCGTGTTGCAATTACTAATTTCCCTTACTTTTCTCCAACTTCAAAAGACCCCGAGTTCTGTGGAGTTGTCGATGTCATTGACAAAAAGGTCATCATATGGGAACAGGGATCAGATGGAAAGGACGTTAAACCTATTAATATTGAGTCGTCACAAATCTCCCCAGATATACGAGCCGAATGCGTCAAGGCTCGAAGTGCTCTTGTTGAGAGTCTCTGCGAAGTGGACGAGGAGCTTCTCGAGGAGTTTTTGGCTTGTGATGACGATTACATGGCCATCCCCAGTTCTCAGATCAAACGTGCACTTCGCCAAGCAACTTTAAAGCTTGAAGTCACTCCTGTTGTGTGTGGTGCTAGCTTCCGTAATATCGGTGTACAGCCCTTGATTCAGTCTGTCGTCGACTACCTGCCGTCTCCCGAAGAAAGACCTGCTCCGCATGCTGTCAGCAAAGCAGTGGGGTCAGGACATCATCGAAAGCGATCCAATCTCCCTGCTGAAGCTTCACGAGAAGTCACTGTATCACTGGATGATAGGAAACTTACGTGTGCTTTGGCTTTCAAAGTTATCAACGACCCGATCCGTGGAGTCTTGGTGTTTGTTCGTGTATACTCCGGTACCCTTCACGCGGGTAGCATTGTTGTCAACACAACGACAGGCCAAAAGGAGCGCATCACCAAGCTTCTCCAGATGCAGGCTGACACTCAGATTGATATTCCGCGTGTTGAACAAGGAGACATTGGAGTTATTGTTGGATCCAAAGACATCAAAACTGGAGACACGCTTGTTGCACATGCTTTTAAAAAGGATGGCATCAACTCGTTGTCTCAAACAGACAAGGGCCTTCACCTGCATCCCATCGAAGTGCCCCCTGCTGTGTTCTTTGCTGCCATTACTCCAAAGAGCATTTCAGATACCCGTGGAATGGAGGAAGCACTAGACATCCTGCTGAAGGAGGACCCGAGTTTACGACTTAGCTACGATGAGGACAGTGGGCAGTCTTTACTGGCTGGTATGGGAGAATTACATCTTGAGATTGCGCAGGATCGCCTGGTCAACGACTTTAAGGCCAATGTCACCATTGGAAAGATCATGATCTCCTACAAAGAGACGCTACAAGCAGCTACACAGTCGGTTTCTAAAGAGGTCAGCCAGTCTGGAGGCGCGCCTGTGTCGGTACGACTGCGCGTTGAACCTTACTTTGACGAGACTGAAGGCAGTGAGTCATATGAACAAGTTCATCAGGATGAGCACTACGTGGCCTATCCAAGCACTCTTGAAGCGTTCCAGCACCCTCTGATCAAGGTCTCGGATGTATACGAGAGTATCAGAGTGGGTGTTCGGCCATCGCTGGCGGTTGGCGGCAAGATTGCACGACTACCGTTGCATTCGCTTGTTGTGCACGTGGAGGAGGTCAGCATCAGTGATGAGTGCACGTCGTCGTCGAGTGTCGCTACTGCTGTGCGCATGGCCGTACAAGAGGCTCTTAGTGGTGCTTCGGCCCATGCTTTCACGGTCATGGAACCTATTATGGATGTCAAGGTCTCGGTTAACGAGGAGGATATCGGGCATGTCGTCAACGACATTTCGAGTACGCGACGAGGTCACATTGTTTCACTGAATGAGGAAGCGACTAGTGATGAAGGTGTTGGAGTCAAGTTCAAGGAAATGGCGGCTTCTGTCTACGTACCGCCAGATACTACCATGTACATGTCAAAGCATGGAGACCGAGTGACGTCGCGTAAAAGTGTCATTCATGCGCGTATACCGCTACGATTCATGGTCGGGTACCTGACGTCACTGCGCAGTCTTACACAGGGCCGAGCCACGTTTGTCATGTCATTTGACCGGTATGAGATTGTTTCGCCAGATGCTGTTGACGAGGTTGTTGCCTCGGCCTGGTAGTGAGCCAGTGCTACGGGGGGGTAGTAATTTAGTGCTCGGGGTAGTACTTTAGTGCTCAGGATAGTACTTTAGTGCTCCGGATAGTACTTCAGTGCTACGGTAGTGCTATGTAAATATTGCAAAAGACAGCTGTGAAGTGTCTAATACAGCTATAATGGTGAATAGATACATTCAAGACTGTTGATGATAGTATAGGAGAGCTTGTAGTGACTTGGAAATGTATAAGCTGTGAACTTGTCGTGGTGAAAGACTTAAAAGTTGTAACCTCAACTTCAATGATACTAGAAGCTCTGAACTTTTAAAGACTTGAAGCAATTTGAAGCTCTGAAATCATAGTCTCAACTTCAATTATACTTGAAGCTCTGAAAATGTAGAATATCAACTTGAAGGAACTCAAAGCTCTGAGTTAGAGAATCTCAACTTCAATAAAAATTGAAGCTCTGAAATTATAGTCTCAATTTGAAGCTCTAGAAACTGAACCCCAACGTCAAGGCTTTTGTAAACTCATATGAGCTGTAACGATAAACAGAGATCAGCATTCAGGGACATCAAAGAGACATCAAAGACATCAAAAACAGCCTAGAAGAGAGTCAGAACAAATATCCTGGATAATGTCGGTCAATAATATTCCAATATATTCCAATAACCAAACTTTGTACTTTAGGTGCCAAGTCCCGCTACAGTCCCGTTACAATCCCGCAACAGTGCTCTTTCCAGCCCGGTACAGCCCCGGTACAGCCCTACAGACCCGCTGCGATGTCGATGTGCCCTAGCCTCTATCGGACGAAGCGATGCGTGGCCTTTATCGGACCAATCATTGAAGAAGATCATCGGGACCACCGGTTCATCACTAGGAATACACAAATAGAGGCACTGAATAAGATAAGGAGCAAGAGCAATGGCAATAGAACCAGTTTATAAGGAATATATGATGTTTCGGCTCTCAAATACAACTTTACAAGTAACGTTATCCACTGTTCTCTTCGGCTAGCCGAAGTCCCGGAAAAACCGCCTGCTGTCTGCCTCCCCCTTGGGACGCGTGGACCCTGTCAGCACGTGCGGGACGTGCCTAGTCGCGGCAGTGGGCCGAGCGAGTAAGGAGAATGGATTGAACCAAGTCATTGAATGCTATAGACAAGCACGCGTTATGAAGAGTACGCGTTCCAATGTTCCGTGCCCGCCAAGTGCCCCGCCGCCCAAGTCCCACTTCAATGAATGATAAATCGTTGTACAGCCCACAGCTGCCCGCCCGCCTCGGCCAATCATCTGGTTGCCCATCAGCCCCGCCGTGTGCTGCGCACCCACAATACCCACCCTGACCCGTTACTTTTTTGTATTAGGCGTCGTGCTTCTGAGGTGGCTTTATCATTCCCTAGAGCATCGAATACTTTTTTTAGACTTTGACTCAACTTTCCCTTCTCCCTTCCATCAACACCGTGCACCCATTTTTTGTTTCCCGCTTGTGTTGTTTGTGTTGTTGGTCGACTCTTTTGAACTTGTTGCGTAGTGTGGCGTAACTGGTTACGTTTGGTTGCCTATTTGCCAGACCTTTTTGTGTGGCTGAATAGACGTTTGAACAAGGTCCTCTTTAGCCGATTTTTTGCTCTTTCGTTCTTTTGATCGGTTTGGCATTGGATCACTTGTTGTTGGTTTTTTTGTTACTGGCTCTTTTGATTTGCTTGCTTTGATTACTTGGCTAGACAGTGACGCTTTTTCACTGCTGGTTTTTTTTTTGTTTGGTTACGCGACACCTTATTAACTTGTTTGTCACGACTTCTCTTTGCACAAACTTGCCATAATGTCGCGAAGTGGCATGCGCGTCTTGCGCTTCGTCGTCGTGGCTACACTGCTCATTGTCGTCATATACAAACTATCGACGGAACGTCTTGATCTTACTGATTATGTATCTGTCAAGAATCCTACACGCACGTCGGATGGTGCTGGTGTTGGTCAGATCCCTGTTGCTCTTGCCTCATCTGCAGCTGAAAAGAAGACTGCTGCCGGTGAAGCTTTGTCACAGCTTGAGAACCAGATCCCCATGAGCGCAGCTCCCTATGAGCGTGCCAATGCTGTATTTGTCACACTAGCACGAAACTCGGACCTGCGTGGTCTCATCAACTCTATCCGTGAGGTCGAGGACCGCTTTAATGGCAAGTACCACTACGACTGGATCTTTCTCAATGATGAGGAATTCGACGACGAGTTCAAGCGTGTCACGACGGCATTTGTGTCGGGAACTACAAAGTACGGCGTCATTCCTAAGGAGCACTGGAGCATCCCTGAATGGGTCGACCCTGACAAGGCTGCTTTGGCTCGTGAAGAGCTCGGCCGTCAAGGTGTCATTTACGGTGATTCACTTCCCTACAGACACATGTGCCGCTTTGAGTCGGGCTTCTTTTGGCGTCATCCGCTCCTGGACGAGTACAAGTGGTACTGGCGTGTAGAGCCTGATGTCAAGCTTCACTGTGATATCAGCTATGATCTGTTCAAGTATATGGAGGAGAACAACCACCGTTATGGCTTCACCGTCTCGCTCTACGAGTATCAGTCCACGATCCCCACCCTGTGGGACACCACAAAGGAGTTCATCAAGGAGAACCCTCAGTTTGTGTCCCAGGACCCTCTGATGGACTTCCTGTCTGATGATGGTGGAGAAACTTACAACCTTTGTCACTTCTGGTCTAACTTTGAGATTGCTGATCTTGATCTGTGGCGTGGAGAGGCCTACACCAAGTACTTTGACTACTTGGACAAAACTGGTGGCTTCTTTTATGAGCGATGGGGAGATGCTCCTGTGCACTCGATTGCAGCGGCTTTGTTCCTCAACCGTAGTGAGATCCACTTTTTTGACGATGTTGGATACTTTCACAACCCGTTCAACAACTGTCCTACTACCGAGGAAGACCGATTGAGGCTCAAGTGCAACTGTTATGCTGATGATAACTTCACCTGGAAGGGATACAGCTGTATGCCGCGTTACTACAACGTCATGAACATGGACCGTCCCAAGGGTTGGTCTGACCAGACTGACTAAAAAAAATCTGGCGCCTGTAGTTGATAGAATTTACGATGAATGTGTACATGTTCAGTTTTTCAACGTGTTCGTAGTAGTAGCAGTAGTAGTACGGGGTAAAGTGATGACATTCACTTATCCGTCACAGTCTTGTATACCATGCCTATATCCGTACAGTTTGTCAACTTTATAGACACGCTTCGCATTTCCCCCAGACTTGTCTTGTTATTCTACACATATACACACCGCCATGGCCGTCAGATACCTACTGTTACTGTCACGGCAAGGTAAAGTGCGCCTTGCCAAATGGTTCGAGACGCTGGGCACAAAGGACAAGGCCAAAATTGTCAAGGAGGTAACGACTCTTGTGCTAGGGAGACGCCCCAAGATGTGCAACTTTCTTGAATACCGCGACACAAAGGTTGTTTACCGACGCTACGCTTCACTCTTCTTTATTATTGGCATTGACTCGGATGACAATGAGTTACTTGCGCTTGAAGTCATCCACCGCTACGTTGAACAAATGGACAAGTATTATGGCAATGTATGCGAGCTCGACATCATCTTCAACTTTCAAAAGGCGTATTATATTCTCGACGAGCTTCTCATAGCTGGGGAGCTCCAGGAATCATCAAAACGCGATGTTCTACGGCGAATTGGCCAGCAGGATGCTCTAGAGGCCGCTGAAGCTGAAGACGAGGGTATTTCACGGTTGTTGGTGTAGACGACGCGATTGGTTTAAACAGCATCGTTTCGCTAACAATGGTATTGTCATAGATAGTACGATTGTCTCGTCCTACTTTACTCATCTCATATCATATCCCTTATATCGACATAAGCCATTGCTATGTCAAGACCTCTTTGGCATCGTGTGTCCTGTTCTGAACATCTACACGTCCTTTTATCAACCGTTTAGTGAAATGTATGGTCTACATTCACTCTAACCAATTGAAATATATACCGTTGAACGCTTCAATAGTTAGTCCCTCATGGCACGATCCTCATGGTATGATCCTCATGGTATGAACCTCATGGTATGACCTCCATAGATTGTCTATTATTGATCATTTATTGACCATCTAATACTTATCATATATCATTCAACTCTAGAATCATAGATCTCTCTTTAAAGCCAAATAGTCGGCGAGATCAATGATTACAGAGATTCATGACTTAGTCGCCGTTTCAACAGTATGCTAAGCGTCTAAGCATTTTCATCAAGCTGATTGAGACTCACCTTGCCTTCATACACAGCTTGAGTGCGCTCATGGATATCCTTAAACGACTTGAACACGGTGAACGGGATCTTTTCGCGCTGGCAATATGTAACGAGGTCGCGTCCCTCCTTGGCAAACAGCAAATCAGTCTCTCGAGCAGCAGACAGATCCGACACTCCATCTCCACAGTATAGCAACTTGGGACGTGTACCCTCTGGAAGTTCGCCATATGGACGAATAGCCCGCGCCTTGTCGTGACCAAAGCTAGATTCGTCGCGGTAAACAATGTTCCAAGTACCATCATCATGGATTTCAACGTCATTAGACACAATCTGGATCTCATGTGCGGCCTCTTCACCAACAAGCTTCGTCAACAGAGCACGAATAATGGGCTCCATACCACTGGACACCACAACAACGGGGACATTGCTTGCCTTGGCCCAGTGGTAAAAGTCCACGAAGCCTGGGTCCAGCTCCACGTGCTTCTTCAGGTACTCGATGCACTCGGGGAATGGTGTGTGGATGGACTCGAGCATCTCAGAGAACCCGTCACGGAATGACGTCGTGCCGTCGAGTATGTCCTTGTTGATGGCAGATCGCTTCTCAGCTCCAAATCCAAGGTTGTCGGTGATGTAGTCATTAGAATCCTGAAGAGTCACCGTTCCATCCCAGTCGGTGAACACAATCATTTTGGGTGCCGTTTTCATGGCAGGAAGCTGCTCAGGAGTTGATTTCGTCATTCTGTGAGATTGTCTGACTTGTCAATTATGGGGTTTAGACCGAATAAAGTAAAGCAAACTTGTTACTTTCGTCGACGTTCTTGCTTTTCCCTGCAAAAAGTGTCGGGGGTTTATTTTGGGTAGCCGCGCGTGTACCATCACCACAGAAGACTTGTGTGAAGGGGATAAATCGCACCTTCGCGATCTCCAATTAGCGGCGACAAAGAATCTGACCTAATAATACTGTTCTTCCGTATTCTTAGGTCACGTTAGTCGGGCTTTATCCCTGTTAAAATCATCATATTGTGACACTTTCGGAACCGGAAGTCTTTGGGCCGGTGTATGCAGTGGTAGTTTGGTCGAGAAATCGAATACATTCCAGTCAGAAATCGGTTTTGAAATTCAACAATTTATTGGTAGGCAGCTTCCTGTTGATGGCCTCATAGAGACATGATGCGAAGAATGGTTTGCTCGAGACTAGTTGTGTCATAGCGTGTAGTCGAGCCTGGCGAGTGAGGAACATGATGACAACGGATACCTCTTGCCTCGATTCTTGCTGAATCAACAGCAATTCCTGTAGGTTCGGTCAGATGAATTACATCTGTAACAAAATCTGTCCACAGCAGTGAGCTCGACTTATTGTGTGGCCACGGAGACATCCCAAGTACAGGACCTGGCGTCGAACCGAGGCTAGGCTCTGCATTTGATGAAGCAAGCTCGGCGCGACTATATTCACAAGCCTCAACAAGGGCCTGTAGATAGTCATAAGCAGACATTGTCTTGACCTGTAGTGGTGCCATGGGATCAACATAACTTGTCTCGCGATCCGCCTCACCATTCAGAATAAAAATTTTGATGCGACACTTGACAGCCTGCTGCGCAAAGCCTTCAACTACAACAACTGGCAACATTGAAGTGTAGAGACTTCCAATAGAGTAGATAATAGCATTGGCACTTTGCATCTCCTGTAAGACTCGTGTGCTCGCCTTTGGGTGGATCTCTTGACCATATGGATTAATGTAGAAAATGCGTCGGATCGGTGATGGCAGTGGTGAAACGCCTGTTTTGGAAAACACAATCTGGCTAGCAGCGAGATCTGGATGTGAAAAGGGAAGGTGAGCGTCTTCAAACTGTGAAGCAAGACTGGAACGCTTGGATCCAGCCCAGGTTGTGCTCAGAGCCTGCCTGGGCGGGTGTGATATCTGAGACTGCCCTGTGACAACGGTACCATTCGCAAGCTCGGCAGATATATGGTAGCTGAAGTTGGTATTGAGAATGGGAACAACCTGCACACTAGAAGGAACACTGGTGATCTTACACAGCAACTCGATGGCCGAATCAAGAGATCCGCAAAACAGCCGAGCTCCGCTTAGGAACAAGTTACCAATACTTGCCCGTTCAAATCGAAATTCTCGCCCTGGGCGGCTTTTCTTCAAGAGCTCCACATGCATGGTCACAAAAAACGGCCGAATCATCTCTTTGTACCGACCTTCAATACCATTCCATAGTGAATGTTTGCCATCCACTATGTGACCCCACTCAGTCTCTGCATCATCGTTATCGTCGGACAGCCGGTATGAGAACAACCGTACCATTGCCTTGCTCAATTGGTCATCTGTAGGCATCAATTTGGCAATACGAGATCGGATATCTCCTATAGCTGGTCCGCCAATGACTCGCATGATCTCGCTCGTGGAACCGCCATTGTCGGAGATGGGGATGACATACGTGACCTGCGAAAATAAGACTGAGTAGAGGTCCACAAGTGAGTTCGTGGCAGTACCACCGCTGACTATCACAGCCTTCATAGTCGGAGGACGGCTACTGTTTTCAAATGAACCCACTGCTAAGATGAGCGTGTCACTCTCGTAATGTAGATATACCCCACACAATCAACTTAGCTAACCCATTACCCGGATCTGGTCAATGATTGACTTTAAAAATGTATAAAGCAGGGTAACTATATTGTATCTTCAGTATGTCTGAACTGTATCCGGGTAATACTTTGCTCTTCCAATTCATACTTCAGAAATCAAGATTGAACCTCATTCTGATCAAAGAAGAAATGGCCTCATCTGCTTGCAGACAAATTGTTTGATAACAATGTCTACATCTCGCCGTACCTACGGTCGTAAGGACCGCAAGTTTGGAGCACCGGGTGCAGTGTCACAACATAGCTTTCAGGCACAATCATCTCCTCTTCTTCATCGCGAATCTTTAGGGGAAGATACCCCAGTCAAGTCGCCGTTGGTTGCGAGCGACTTGAGTGATAAAGGTAATAGCGGAAGTCCTGATGTACCGCCAGCTGTAAATTTTGCAGGCTCAGCATCGACGAGCAGAGACTCCATCTCGCGAGTTGGCCTCAAACGATCCAATGTTTACCTGACAGTAGACGAAACCCCGACGCGACAGGGAGCCTTACAAGATGGTGCACAGGTTGGAGGACAAATTAAGCGTCCCAGCACTGGATCACCTTCTCGGAAAAATGATCCCTCTCAAACTTTAACTCCGTCAAAACTGACTCGTGAAGATTCAGACGCCTGGGATCTGCTTGATGAACTGTCAACTACACGGAAACCCTTCAGACGCTTGTTTGGAGAAAGCAACGGCGATTCCGTCGAGAGTACCCCGGCATTAAATCATATATCACTCCCTGCCAGTCCGTCGAGATCTAACTCGGATCTTTCTGCGACACCAAGGCATGCTGCTGGAACGCCGCTAAACTCGTTTGAGACCCCGTCTACGTCGAAGCGCATCATGACGCATTCAGCAGTGCGAAGTCGCAGCTACCGAGTCGCTCGTACGATCCTCGAGGCACCAGATTCGGGCCCATCCGCATTATTGGCATCCCTAATACCAGTTGATGGCAATGAAGCAACGAGTTCTGATTCGAGTTCTGATGATGAAGGGGGTCGCCATGCCAAGAGCATGAAGAACTTTGACGACTTGAGAGCTCGGGGAGATAATATGATTTTCATGGACTCTGTGGGGTATATTATGGAAGGTCTTGATCAGTCCCCGGCTATGAAGCTAGCCAGCCTCCTCCAGCTGGCTCAGAAGTGCCTTGAATCTGACTTTGCCAAGAGCTTCAAAGCCACCAACTTCCCCACACAACTAATATCGTATATGAAGCCTGAGAGCAATGATCTCGAGGATTCCAGTGTCCATTGCCGTTTTCTATTCACTGTTATTTTGTGTCGACTGCTGCAGGACGGCAGCGGCATCGCAGCATCAATTCTCAGTGCACCCTGGCTCAACGATTTGCTCATTAATATGATGCCAGATACTCGTGATATCAGGACAATGGCATATCCCCCTGGAACATCCACAAGGGGTTTCAAGGAGCCATTTGCTTTGCTTGTAGAAGATCTCGAGCAAAAGGCTTCCCGGGCATCGGGACGGGCTGTTATATCATGCTCGCTTCTCGCTGGCTCGGCTCTCATCATGCTGCAAAAAGCAGGTCCTCGTATCTGCAGCGGACTAATTGAATCTTTGACGGCAAACTTGTCCATGTTGCTGTCACTTCTGAAGAAAGCGGCGGCTGGATTGTCACATGCGTCATCCAAATCCGATATTGCTCTGCTCTCCTTAGTTGCGTTTCAGCTTGACTTCCTCGCTGAAGGCGATCAGTCGGGCACTATCCTCATGACTATTGGCGACAGTGATCCGCCTGTTCTTTGCCTAAAAGATCTGTCACTCTCGTATCTGGAGGGGAAATCATCGTCAGAACTGGCGGGTCTCCTCACTCTGACGTTGCGCATTTTCATTTCTCTATTGACGAACTGCTCTCAGGATGTGAAGGGCATTGAACGATTGCTGGACCCACACTTTGCTACGTGTTTGGTGAAGTTTATCTCAAATGGGCCAATTACGCGCAGCACAGAATCAGACGTTGAGGAGCCGGTTGTTTCAGTCGACAAATCTGATGGACTCGTGGAGTTATCTTCTGATAGATCCAGCGAGCAATATTTGTATGCGAGTGGACTTCTAGTGCACATGTGTGAAAGTGTAGCGGTTATTGACGAGCTGCGGTCAGATGAAAATCTGAGGAGGCTTAAGACTCTTGCTCTGGATAAACAGCAGGATCCCTCTCAAACCGATTTGGATGTGGGTTGTATATACCTTGTGTTGGGTCTGTTAGCTTTACGAGAACGAGCACTCTCCAACAAGCAGTTGACAGACTCCGATGTGACACGCATCTGCAATGGACTCACCACGTTTCAAGATACGCTCGAGACCAAATGGGCTCGTGGACTTCAAAGCCAGTTAGCCAAGGTGCTCGCAGTGCTGAGAGCACCAGTTGATGCGTCATGATGAGAAGGGCCTTATATTTATATTTATTTGCAAGCATTGTAATGTATGACACTGTACAAGTTATGACCGTACATAAGTAGAGGCTACGAAGCCAGTCTGTCTATTGTCCATTCATCCGTCTTCTCGTGCCGTGTGTATCTAAAACGATCATGAATTCGGTTCGGACGGCCCTGGAAGAACTCATACTCTAATGGTTTGATGCGGAGGCCACCCCAGAACGGCGGACATGGGATCTGCTCGACACCTTCAAACTTCTTCACGTATTCATCTAGTAAGCTGTTGAGGTCGGAGCGGTCCACAGCTTTGCTCTGCGGAGAGGCCCAAGCGCCGATTCTCGACATGCGAGGACGAGTATCAAAGTATATTTGCGACTCTTCGGTGGAGATGCGCTCTGCAACACCCTCCACACGAACTTGACGTTCAAGCTGTTTCCAGAAGAATGTGAGAGAGACATACTTGTTGGATTTGATGTCCTGAGCTTTCTTGGACGATTCCCAGTTGGAGTACACAACGAAGTTTCCGTTTATATCCAGCTCCTTCATGAGCACAATGCGCGAAGAAACACGGCCAGAGGGCAATGAAGCAGTTGAAAAATTGACAGCTTCGGGCAGCGAGATACCCCTGTTTCGAGCATCTTGGAACCATAGGTGGAACTGCTTGCTTGGATCCTCCTGAAGCTCATCTCGCTCAAGACTCATGATCCCGTACTGCTTAGTTTCGGGAGCGACTTATTAGTTAATAAAAATTCTATGATCATGAGGTCTTCAAATAATTCAGCATCAAAGTAGATATTCAGGCGGTCAAAGCATTGTTCATACAGATCACAAACGGTGCTTTGGACACTTGAATCGGCATCTGATAATACAGCTTCATTGATGGAGAACACCGTCAAAGGAACCCCCACTTTTACTTCTCAGATCAACTCACATATAAGTGTATCATCTTTTTTTGGTTGACTCATTGTATGTTGTAACGAAACAAATCCCCCGGCCAAATCCGTTTATATATATATCAGTGAGATCAAAGTAGCCTGATTGACTCGGGACCGCAGCTGGGTTTACCCTGCTCTTGGCATAGATCCGGGGTAACTCTTCGAGTTTCCTTCCTTCATGATTATCCAATATGACGAGATAGTGAGGCCTGATTATAGGGCTCTGGCTGTTAAATATACCGAATTGAAGCCACTCGTCTCTGCTGATGGAGCCTTTGATTTCAATAAGCCGGAATCGGCCTATATCCTTAATGGAGCACTGCTCCAGGAGTACTTTGGACTTGATGTTCACCTTGATCGAAATCACCTGTGCCCCAGACTTGCCAATCGTCTCGACTATGTTAAGTGGATAATTGACATTGTTGAAGATACTTGTGGGATCCTTGACTTGGCGTCATATAAACCTTGGGGTCTCGATATTGGACTAGGGGCCTCTGCTATCTACCCTCTACTTGTATGCCGTCTACGGCCAGAATGGAGCATGATTGGAACTGATGTCAACACACGGTCAATTGCAACAGCTCGGGAAAATGTGAGTGTCAATGAATTGGATTCAAGTATCCAAGTTTGCCAGGTCAAAGACACCGATTCCCCACTTCAGATCATTGAAGATATGCCAACTGTGGCCCTGTTCACTATGTGCAACCCACCTTTCTACTCTTCTCTAGATGAAATGATGAGACTTCGGGCGGGAAAGCAGGCTGACTCGAGACCTGATTTGACAGCTGTAGATTCAGAACTGTTTACAACAGGAGGAGAAGAGCAGTTTGTCGAACGCATAGTTAGGGACTCGTTACGGTTTCCAAAAAAGGTTCTCTGGTATACGACACTGGTTGGCAAAAAGGAGACAGCCATTTATGTGGTAGAGCTGCTAAGTTCTCTCAACGTGTCTAATTATGTTCTTCATGAGATAGCTCCAGCAGGATCGAAAACACGCCGATGGGTTGTTGGATGGTCTTTCTACGATGCTCATCCTCGAGAAACTCTGACTAGAGTGCATAGTGGAACTCTTCGCTCTAGAAACCCGCCTCCTGTCGAGATATCATTTCCTGTACAACCAGAGTATGGAATGGGAAGTGCTCTGAGGGATTTGCTACCACCTGTCCTAAGTGACTATGCTGCACACTTATCATGGTCGTTTCTTGACGACAACACTGCTCATGTGCGGTTTCAACGGAACGTGTGGTCTCGAGCAGCCCGTCGAGCTCATAATTATGGTAATGACAGTCCCTCCACGCCAACTGTCGTGCAACTCGAGTTCACAGAACAACGCATCAATGCCTGGTGGTGCCAGGGCTCTGATTATAAGTTATTTGAGAGCTTTGTAACCAAAATATCAAAGAGTCTGAAGTGATTTCCACAGTGAATTGACGCTTACAGGTAAAACACTTGAGCCTGTGAACTACTTATTTATCTATCATTTAACGTGTTAATGCCATTATTACTTGTTTCTTGTATTCGTTCTGTTGATTATTGTAGGTTCATCAGCTCATCGGTGAGAATCTAATGGACGGGCGGCTTCACCTACGCGTCCTATTTTGTATACGCATATTAATTACCTGGACGTGACGTGAACTTTCGTGATTCCCATCAACTTTCGACTTTATTGCCTCGGGATGAGTACAAAGAGGAAACAGGCATCAATATCTGCATTTTTTCAGAAACGGCCTATAAAGCGAGATGATCATAGTGAGAACGGTGTTGTTGAGGAACCGCCACAGCAGCCTGAAAGGCCTGAGCGCAAAAAGGTCAGGTCTGACGACATAGAAACACCGAAAGTGACAAGATCCAAGAGCCCGGACCTACTCGCGACACAAGAGGTTCGTGAGCCCAGTCCTGTCAAGTTATCACGACCAAAAACGAAGACACAGGGTTCAGTCAAGGCCAATTACACATCAAAGCAGCGGATAGCCCTCTATGGATACTCCAAGGATGGTCCATCAGATACTAGCGATCTAGACGCTACTCAACAAGAGCTTCACCGACTGTTCGTTGCAAAGTTAGGGCGACCCGGAAGTATAGAAGCCATTAAACGACGGTTCAGAACCTCGAGTCCCCAAGAACTTGCCGACAACGAAAAAGATGAGGATGGTGACGACGAATCAGGCGACGAAAGCTCGACTCTGAAAGAACACGTCAAAAAGTTCGCAGCCAAAGGCTCCAAAAAGGCGCCGAGGCGCAAAATGACTCCTATGGATGCCCAATACGTGGCTCTGAAGGCAAAGTATATGGATACTATTCTCATTGTCGAGGTAGGCTACAAGTATCGCATCTATGGATACGATGCTGCCATTGCGTGCAAAGAGTTTGGCTGGGCACTCATCCCTGGTAGAATGTCGATAGATGATAGCAATCCGACAGACGCTCTCTACGACAAGTTCGCCACATGCTCGTTCCCTACTCAGCGTCTTCATGTCTACGTCAAGAAGCTGGTAGACAGAGGTCACAAGGTAGGTGTCGTCAGTCAGATGGAAACTGCGGCTATCAAGTCGTCCGGAGACAACCGCGCTGGCCCCTTTCAGAGAGAAGTTACGGCAGTGCATACAAAGGGAACTTACATTGAAGATGTTCAGTACGATGCCAAGCCGGGTGTTACAGAGGACAGCTCGTTTGGTTATATCTTGGCTATCTGTGAAGGACAAAAGGAGTCTGCTGGTAATATTACTTTTGGCATTGTGGCATTGCAGGCTTCAACAGGAGACGTCGTAACAGATGAGTTTGAAGATTCGCCCATGCTGTCAGAACTGGAGACACGCTTGTTGCACATTCAGCCATGTGAGATTCTTGTGGTTGGTACCACTTCACCAAATGTCAAAAAGATGCTAGGCAACATTGGCTCCCAGGGAAACAGAGTTAGAATCGAGGAGCTTGCAAAACCATCTAAAGAGCATGCGGTTGCTCTAATTTCACAGATCCGTCGGTCGTATACTCAAGAAAAAGATTGGATACAGCAGGATGATGCGATGAACTCTTTACCTCCACTCGTCTCTACATGTGTTACCGCAGCATACGAATACTTGAAGCAATTCAGCCTTCAGCATATTTTTGACCTTCCTGGAGGATTTTCATCGTTCACTAGCCGCTCACATATGCTTCTGAATGCCAATGCATTAAGAAGTTTGGAGATTTTCGAGAACCAGACTGATCACAAAGAGAAAGGATCATTGTTTTGGATCATGGATCATACGAGAACTCCTTTTGGCAGGCGCCTAATGCGCAAGTGGATAGCGAAACCTCTGATAGATCGCGAGCAGGTGGAGACACGTCTACAGGCCGTGACCGAACTCACTAAAAACTATAACTCTCGCCTTGAGAAACTGATCAACATCCTGCGGAAAGTCCCCGATCTTGAAAAGGGGTTGGTGCGGATCCATTACAGACGATGCACACGAAAGCAGATTTACTGGGTGCTGGAATCACTCCACCGTGTTGCATCTACGGTCTCTGTAGATGATGGGAGTTTTAATTCAGATCTGCTCAATGAGCTGTTCGATGCTCTGCCAGTACAAAGAGAAACTCTGAGCGGATTCCTCCAGCATATCAACGCTGATGCTGCCAAGGAGGGACGAATCGAGGACTTCTTCGTTGAGAGTGTTTCTGATGAATACTCTAAAATCACCCAATGCAAACAGGTTAGTTTACCAGAAGTTTCTTCTTGCGTGTATTGAAGCTAACGCAGGATATTACTGAAACCGAAGCGCTTTTACTAAGTCATCTCAGCGAAGTGAAACGGAAGTTTAACATGCCGAAACTTCAGTTTACTACTGTAGCTGGTTTATCGGTAGGGCCTCAGGTCGTCACAAACTTATACGGAACTAACTCAGCACCTAATCGAAATACGACAAGTAGACGTCAAAAAGATTCCTCAGGAGTGGATCAAAATCAATGGAACGAAGGCTCTGTCTCGATTTCGTACGCCGGAGACGACGCGGTTGCTTCGTGACCTCAACTTGCACAAAGAACAGCTTACAGTTGCGTGCAATGAAGCTTTCAACGCGTTCATCGGCAAGATTGGAGAGCACTACGAAGAGTATCGACAGCTGGTTACAGCTCTAGCACAGCTCGACTGTCTAATGTCTCTCGCAGCTCTGGCCACGCTTCCAGGGTATTGTCGACCTGATTTCGTTGATTCGAGTCATATCAAGGTTGTTAAGGGCCGTCACCCAATGGTAGAAGAACTGCTACTTGACAACTACGTGCCTAATAACATTGATATGGGAGGCAGTGAGAATAGGGCGCTTGTTATTACGGGACCGAATATGGGCGGAAAGAGTTCTTATGTTCGTCAGGTTGCAATTGCTTGTATCATGGCTCAAGTTGGGTCGTATGTTCCGGCAGAGAAGGCGGAGTTGGGTCTTGTCGATGCCATTTTCACACGGATGGGTGCTTACGACAATATGTTGGCCGGCGAGTCTACGTTTATGGTTGAACTTAAGGAGTGTTCAGATATCATGAGGTCTGCCACCAGCAGGTCGCTTGTGATTCTGGACGAGATTGGACGTGGAACAGGAACGATGGACGGTGTTGCTATAGCACATGCTGTGCTGGCGCATTTTGTGGAGACCATCAAGAGCTTGACTTTGTTTGTTACGCATTACCCACTGCTGGCAGCATTCGAGAACGTCCATCCAGGTAAGGTAGTCAACTACCACATGGCATTTATGGAAGACGAAGGCGACAAGATGAACAGAAAAGTGACGTTCTTGTACACGCTAGCCAAAGGCGTAGCACACCGATCGTACGGACTCAATGTTGCCCGACTGGCAGATTTACCTGCTTCAATTCTTGACCAGGCCGAGCAAAAGTCTGCTGAGCTGGAAAGACGTCTAGATTCACGGCGACAGCAACGCTGGCTCATTCAACTCACTCAACTCATACAGCAGACAGGAGAGACGCTATCTCCTGAACAGGCAGATGCCATTCGAGATCTCCAGTTTGTCAATTGACTATTCCATTCTACAGAAGCTCTAAGAAAAACATAAAATGATGAGATCGATGGACATTGACCATGGAATCGCTTCAGTCTAGTCGGGTATGGGTTTCCAACTTAGATGAACCGATTTGACATTTTGTGAATGAATCAAACTTTCTAAGCGTTTGTTTCTGACTGTTTACTAGAATCCCAGATGAGCGCAGAAGTAGAGACAGTATCAGACCAAGGTCTGCTGCGATCGGGCCCTGAGTCGACGGAATTCGACATCAAGCAGACGTATCTAAAGTTTCTGCGAGATGATTCTGAGATGACGATGCCAATTGCAGCTATTGAGAGTCTTGTGGCTCTTTTACGATTCACACAGCGTGAGTAACTAAGGGATTTTGGGTGTGAAAGGAGTGTTGAAAAGAGACGCTCTATAATGATGCTGGTTGGGCTGTTGCTAACAAAAAGCTTCTACTTCCTCAGAATTGATCCAGGTTCTTCAGCGAGCTAGCGATACTCTTAAGAAGTCAGTCAAGAACTCAATCAGTTTATCAGCTGGTTGTGACTTGTTTCTACGATTTGTTGTTCGTAATATTCACGAGTATCAAGACTGGGAAGCATGCAAGCGAAACCTCGTTGAGAATGGTCGTCTGTTTGCTGAGCGTGCCAAAGACGCTCGTCACAAGATTGCTGAGACAGGACTGCCGTTCATTCGTGATGACGATGTCATTTTGGTTCACGGACGGTCACGAGCTGTTAGTGCTCTGCTACTAAATGCAGCAGCTCATTTTGTTCGATTCCGTGTCTATGTCACTGAAGCCCGCGTTTCCAATGAGGGAGCGCACATGGCGCGAATTCTGCGAGAAAAGGGAATTCCCGTATGCCAAATCGCTGATTCAGCTGTTGGTTACGTTATTGACAAGGTGGACAAGGTCTTCTTTGGAGCAGAGGGTGTTTCGGAGAGTGGAGGAGTCATCAATCAGATGGGAAGCTACCAGATTGCGGTTTTAGCCAGCACTACTAACAAGCCTGTCTATGTTCTTGCAGAAAGCCACAAGTTTGTCCGTTTATATCCCTTGTTGCAGACAGACTTGCCCACAGAGTATCCTCTTGAGTTCACGACTGATCTGAAGGACGCAGATGTCTCTGAGTCTCCTCAAGTCGACTTCACTCCTCACCAGTATGTCACGGCGCTTATTACCGATCTTGGCACTCTCACTCCATCAGGTGTATCTGAAGAGCTCATCAAGATTTGGTTTGATTGACTCATTGTCCCTCCTCCCGACTCCCGTCGCGGAACGTAGAGTTTTACCAGACTGTGACATTCTACTAAATTAATGCATTCTCGCTATGGCGTACCAATCTGTAACAATGAGTCCAGTATGCCGTCTAAGTATGGTTATTGGTCGTAGTAGTCGAGTATAAATAAAGGTGTACAAGCACCAAAAGGCAGCGGTAGATAATCGTGAAGGTACTGAGTGACGTCGAGTTTTAACAAGAGCACATGTCCGGTACTTCAGTTCACGGGAGGATCTCTCATCTCAGGAATTACCACTGTCAAACATGTTTGTGTACTCGTCAAGAGTCGTCGTGGACTCCAGAACAACGTCTGTTTTCTGGCTGATGAGCTTATCGGCCATTTCCCATGACTCGTCGCTGGCCCGATCATACCATTCCAGTGGTGTAAAAGGTTCTTCGTCGGCTTGTTTGCGCGCTGAAAGCGCTCCCGAATATTTGGGGGCAAAGTCACCTGAAGATTTGGCTGACAACTGGACAGAGCGTGCCTCGCGTGGTTTACTTGATTCCGCTGCTGTTTTGATGGCCTTAGTGGCCTCTTTCTCGGCAGAAACATGACGATCAAAGTACTTGAATTGCGGACGTAGCTGAGCCACAGAGGAAATGTTCGTCAAATGAAGAGAACCCTTATTGAATACACCAACCATATACCGGCCCTGGCCCGTCTTCAGCACTCCTGAGAATGTCTGACGGTCAGCGTTCTCCCATCGCTGGCCTTTTTCTTCATCGTAGTGGTGGTTTGTTTCGATTGGAATGTCCACCTCGAAGATCCCTGCATTGGGTTTCATTCTAGCAGCAGCAATGGCAGACTGTCCAGTTAACGGCCGTGAAGAAGCTCGAGTCGGGTATTGTAATAGACCAACTTTGGCTCCAAGGCCAGCAGAACTGTACACAGGGAATTCGCGAACCACAGCGTCCTCGTCATCGTCGTTGCTCGTTTCCGCCAAAACACCGGGCTCACCTGCTACATGAACCTCACTTTCCTCAACTCCTTCCATCACCAAGTCGTCATCATCGCGAACAAACAGATTCTCATCCTCCATTGTCATGATTGTGAGGTGGAGGAAGGCTGGTCTAAAATTTCAGAGGTTAGGCTTCATGCACCCCTGAGAAAAAATCCTCCGTACCCAGAAATTTATTTGAATCCAAAAAGTTGAAGAGGAATGAAACGTACTGCCACTTATTTTTCGTTTGTTGTACGCTAAATTTACTACCATGTCTGAGGACGGGTTATTGCTGAACTTCAGCACAGAGGGGCCTGCTCGTGCGGCGCCCAAGATTCAAGGTGGTCGTTGGAAGGACCGAGTCAAAGCCAACAGAGCACAAGTTCGCCAAGTTGAGAAGTCGAATCCTGAGCTCAAAGCACAGAGACTCGCTAGACAAGCAAAAAATGTACCCCAGAGACCCATGAAACGTCGGGCTGAGCCTTCGAGTGATGAATCAAAGCCTCCAAAATCCCAGAAGTCGCAGCCTGAATCTGCACCTAAACCCGATAAGAGATCCAAGATGGAGACAACCCGAACTGGCCTTAACGGACGACCATTGAATGTTAACGTCCAGGACGGTTCGTCGTTTGTTTCATCGTTGTTTTCTTCAAATCCTGAAGCCGTCACTGAGAAACAGGAAGAGACCACAGAAACTGTTCCTCACAATGCCTCAAATGCTCCTCTCAAAGATGATACGACCTTTGAAGGAATTGGTCTCAACGATGCACTCATCAGCGTGCTCTCGTCGAAAATGCGCATTCCTACACCTACTCGAATTCAACGTGCGTCGCTCCCTCTTATGATCTCGAGCGATGATGATTTATTTATTCAAGCCCAGACTGGTTCGGGTAAGACGCTGGCATTCTCGCTTCCTATTCTCCACCGCTTGATGCAGGTCAAGAATCTTGAGCGCACTTCGGGTCTCTTTGCGCTTATCCTAACACCCACCCGTGAACTGTCAACCCAGATTTACTCTACATTGGAAGTGTTGTGCCGAGCATGTCATTGGATTGTGCCTGGTATCGTTATTGGTGGTGAGAAAAAGAAGTCGGAGAAGGCTCGTATCCGCAAAGGTGTCAATATTCTTGTTGCAACTCCGGGAAGACTGGCCGATCACTTTGATAATACCGAATCACTTGATCTGTCAAGCATTCGCTGGGTTGTTCTTGACGAGGGAGATCGCCTCATGGAACTGGGGTTCGAGGAAACAATCACCAAGATTCTGACAATGATTGGTAAACGTTCCCAGATCAGAGAAACACGGTCCTTGTATCCTCAGCTGCCTCACAAGCGCGTTAACATTCTTTGCTCAGCCACCATGAAAGATGATGTCAAACGCCTCGAGGAGTTGTCCCTATCCCACTCTAAATGGATTACTCCTAACAGTGTCAGCGAGACTAGTGCATCTTTGACGACTCATGAGGCTCCTGCACAGTTGGTACAAAGTTACGTTGTTGTGCCTGCAAAGTTGCGACTTGTCACCTTAGCTGCCGTTCTCCGCAAGCAGATAGCCGAGAGCGCCAACTCGCGAATTATTGTGTTCTTCTCATGTTCAGACTCCGTTGATTTCCATTTTGCTGCATTCACACGCGAGGGTCGTGCGGTCGATGGAAAGAAGTCATCCGAGAGCGACTCCGACTCTGATTCCGAAGCTGGAAGTGATAATGAGACCGAGCGTACCGTGGTTGCTACTTCCAAGACTGCTCCTCTTCTATCCGATTCACGAACTGTTATCCACCGGCTCCATGGCTCTCTCAGTCAGCAGGTTCGAACTTCAACACTTTCACTGTTTTCAAAGAAGATGCAAGGAGAGACGGCTATTCTCTTCTGTACAGATGTTGCTTCACGAGGACTTGATTTGCCTCTAATCACACAGATTATCGAGTTTGATCCGCCCTTCGCTGTAGACGACCATTTACATCGTGTAGGTCGTACTGCTCGTGCTGGAAAAGACGGTAAATCGATTTTGTTTCTGCTCCCGGGCAAAGAGGAGGGGTACGTTGATTCTATTAAGCAACACCATCCTTCAGGAATTCAAAACCAGCCTTTTGAGCCTACTCTAAAAGACGGATTTGGTTCCAAGTGGGAGGTAGACGCTACAACGTGGCACTTGAATGTTGAGCGTTGGCTTCTGGAAGACTCAGCAGCATTGTCTCTGGCTAAAAGAGGGTACACAAGTCACATTCGAGCGTATGCCACACATTTGTCCAATGAGCGTGATATCTTCAACATCAAGGGACTTCACCTGGGACATTTAGCCAAGAGTTTTGGGCTACGAGAGGCGCCTGGCTCGATGAAGAAAGGATCAGGTTCTTCGTCCAAAGCGACCAAATCTAGTACAGGACCAGCAAAGAAATCTGCTGCTGATCCTAACAAGAAGCGACTTTATGCTGCTGCTCAAGCTCATTCCACTATGAGCGAGTTCAACATCGGTTGAATCAAATAAATATCTTCAACAATATGATGCATATGTACCACTAATTATACCTTGACATCAAGTAGATGCTTTGAATGAGTGCGTCCAATATAGGCCTTGCTGACTTCGTGGTTTTTGACAAAGCGCGCAGCAGCTCGAGCATAGAAGCCAGTCGAGTCGTCGGAGAACGCCTCAGCAACTAGAAGAGCCCGCACAGCTTTGGGAAGGTGTGAATCAAAACGTTTCGGACCAGAAAGAGTTCTCTCGATGGTGTCTTTCCAAGCATTCTCGATGCTTGAGATCTCCTCTGACTCGATCCGTCTAATATCCAGCGAAGGTCGCAACTGGGTAATATAAAGTGCCACCGTCATAATCCAAAGATGAGAAAGGAATTCAGGGTGAAGCGACTTAGGGACCACTTTCTGGCCGCTTTCGGAAAAGAGGATCTCCGTAGCTTCTGCCGAGGCCGTGAGAATATGGAGAAGAAAGAAGTCGAACTCGGGCGTTGGATCACCAGTTTTCTGAGAGCCAGACAAGAGTAGTGCTCCGGCGTAAAGCAGATTCTTCATCGTCGTCTCGGGATCTGAGATACTGAGTCTCTTTGCGTAGTAGCCAATTTTGGCAGAGTACTTTTCGACCAGACTCTCAATTTCCATAGAATAGCAAGCCTTGAGATCGTCAAATGTAGAATCATCTCTGATTTCCTTGAGAATTGAGACAACATCTGATGTCTGAGATACTGGATCTGTGGGAAATGTGACATATTTGGTAATATCACTGTACTCCGTACAGGCCATAGCCAGCGCCTCGATTGCGATGTACGGACTATCAACCTCTACGGCGTATCCAAGGTGAATTAGAGGATGTAAAACTGTGTTAAAAGACCATGTGTAAAAGATTGGCGCAAATACTCACGACCAGAGAATAAACCGGGAACCAGACTGTGAACTTTAGTTGTCAGAAACTCGGCTGCGACTGGTTTCCAGTCCCTCTGACTCTCATTGATTTTATCTGAGAAGTAATCTTGGAACCCCCGAATATACTTCTTATCGCCCCAATGGAGAAACCAATCATCATCGGTTAAAACAGATGGTGAGTCCTCTTGCCAGGGTTCAAGGTCCTGAACACGATCATCATAGATGTCTTTGATCTGTTGGGGTGAAGCACCAAGAAATGAGGCAGATATCAAAAGCTAAGTTAGCTAACAACACGTTTTCTGGAGTCACACACCATACACATACGTGAGGAAGATGATTGTGGAACTTGCGCTTGTTAAAGAGGAATTCATAGTTGACATGATTGCCCTTGATGGCGTACTGCAACTGTTTAGCAGCAGCCTCCGAATGGGTTATGCCATAGCTTCCACGGGCCTTGAGCCCTAAGCCGTCAATTCCTGACATGATACGTGAAGATCCAGAGCCCATTGTGAACAGTCGACCGGAATAGACTGCCCCTTTATATCACCGTGGGCTTGTGGTTAATAAGCAAGCAAGATTTTGTGAGCTAATTGTGGAGATGCTAACCCCATCGCGTATGCAGTTGCTGTACGAGGTCACCCTACAGTGAGGCTGTTGGTTCGTTTCTTTGGAGATCGTTAACCCCATCGTATGCAGGTGCTCTACGAGGTTACCATACATTGAGTCTGCTGGTTCGTTTCTTATTATAGAGTAGCAGTTACCCTACAGTAGAGGCTGTTGCACGCTACCAATGGAGTCTAGAGCGAAGGATACTGGTACTAGTCTATGCACTAGTACCGTATCTTACTAATGAAAAAAAGTTGCGGTTAGACATTCGGCAGAATTATGGGTAGTGTCCAGTTCAGAATTACGGCTAGACACTAAACTTGACGGAATTACGGTTAAACACTAAACTTGGCAAGCGAATAAGTTATCCTGCCCTAATGTCTGACTCTATCTTGGCTAAATGTTACCCGGATTGAAGAGTGCGAACGGATAGAAATACCTGAGAGCTACTTGTTAAGCCAGTGCACAATATGTGCAGTTCAAGACAATTAACTTAGTAAATCTGCTACAATTACTAAATTTCTGGTTCCGTTGTGGTTAGTTTCTCTTCATAGTTTGA
This sequence comes from Sugiyamaella floridensis, assembly GCA_030556845.1. NCBI lineage: Eukaryota > Fungi > Ascomycota > Dipodascomycetes > Dipodascales > Trichomonascaceae > Sugiyamaella > Sugiyamaella floridensis. Next base: position 50,780 of record JAKTUT010000011.1, on the reverse strand, counting down.
AAACTGAATTCTACTTCTGGTAACAGCTGACCTGTCGCTTTAGATCGAATACAACCAATTAAGCTTTCTTCATACTCCCCACATTGTACAGTGGAATAAAAACGACCACGTGGAAGCCGCCATTCATCAGAACAGTCTCCTATAGCTATTACCCCACACTCTACGACTTCGGTTATTCATTCCGGTTGCTCGTATCGCTATCACCCCGGATTTAAGGCGGGGTAGGGCCACAGCCTTACCAACAAGGCACTCATTTCCTTGGAACACGTCCAAGCAGTCGAACGGGGATAGCAGCATCTAACGCGTTTTCCGGTTGATGATTCGAATTCATGTCAGGCTCCCCGCCTCGTAAGAAGAAGCTTCGGCGCTACGTGCCGGGCCAGCCCCGCTACGAATGCGATGAGCCCAAATGTATGAGCTCTTTTACTCGTCTTGAACATCTCAAGCGACATCAGACCATCCGTAAGCCAGCCTGATTGATATCGTTTGCTGAATCCATCCTAACAACCAGACAGGAGCGTTCTACCATACCAATGCGACACTTGCATGCGATCATTTTCGCGGAAAGACATTCTCCAGAGACACACAAGGCGCCAGCATTCCGGGTCGAGACGTTCATCATCCGAAACACAGCTATCGCGGAAACAGAGCTCGAGTACTTCGCCTTCTTTGTCGCTTGATGCCCTTGAATCTTTACCCGAGGCTTCCCGTCCAAAGCCTGCCCCGATAGAGGCTCATGTTCAGACCCAACTATCCCAACAACCGCTTCCTCTAGATCAGGGCCTTCGCAGCGAGAAAATACCCGAACAGTCACTTCGCCAGAACATCCTGGACTCCGGAATAGGTAACATATCCACTGTTCAAGGCTCTTTTGCTCTACAAGACTCAGCATCTGATTTTGCAGCTCAACCGGGACACCGGTTTGATGGAACCACGCCGAAGATGGAGTATCAGTCGCCAGGGCTCAGTAGCAGCGACAACACGCACGAAAGCCCCGAAGCGGTTCTGGGAAATACTAATCAGGCGGTGTCACACCTTCTAAATGAAGATTTCATGACTTGGCTTCTCACAAGAGATGGCTCACCTGCTCAAGCACAGAGCGATTTAGGCTTTGAGCTTGGCAGTCCCTTTCCGCCAGATACTCCCCACACGCAATACGGCCATTTTGTAGCCAATGATTCAAATCGTGTTGTCCAGAGCGGAGGTCATGGAACACCTACTCTACTCCCAGGCCAATCGGGGCCTCACACGATCCCTCCTCAAGTAGGGGTGACTACAGATGATCCGGGTGTCTCGCTCGAGGATATATATAATTTTGAGCTTCCCGAGTATGATGCCGAAAAACTGACTGCCCCACCGTCACAGCTTTCAACTGAGGAGCACCAAGCTTTAACAGAATCGTTCAAAGGAAATGTGATTGTCGGAGTCTCTGAACATGGAAATGGTGTTGAGCCTCCTATCGACCCAAAGCAGTGTACTTTGGCCACATGTCAACGTATTCGCGAGTTCCTATCCATTTCAGAATCCGATCCTATCGCAGCCAAGTTTCTTCATCCACAGTATCTTACTTATGCTGTCGAAGTCTACTGGAGTGTTCATAACCGATGGCCCATTCTTCATAAGCCATCGTTCCAAGTGAATAATGCCCCCGCTCCTCTACTTGTATCGATGATCACCATTGCGATGTATCTGACGCAAGATGATGATGCCATTACTCTGTCTACTCGCATCCACGACACTCTCCGGTATTCAGTCTATATGCTCCCCGAATTTCGAGCAGCCACAACGGCTATTTGGGTTTTTCAGACCCTTCTGCTAGCAGAGATTTTTGAGATGATGATTAGCACCGAGGAACAGCATGACATGGCTACCCGTTTCTACCAAGTTCTTGTGGCGTCAATGAGGAAAGGAGGAACAATGGGTGGTTTCGATGAGGGCATGGACGACTCGAACGGTTCCGTGACACCGAACAGTAGACTCACTGGTGAGGAAGCTGAATGGCGCAAGTTCATCAACCACGAGGGCAAGAAGCGTATTGCCTTTTTCGCATTTGTACTTGATACACAGCATTGCGCATTCTTCAACCAGCCCCCTTCGGTATTCATATCTGACCTTCCCTTCCGCCTCCCATGTGAAGAGGCAGTGTGGGAAGCTGTTGATGCCAAATCATGGGCCCAGAAGAAGAATATGTATCCGCCTTCTCCGTACTTCACACCCACTATCTCTTCATTTTTGAGACTCGAGAACACCTCTTATCAACTTTCTCCTTGGAACATGATGATTATTCTGCATGGACTTGTGTCTGTCGGCTGGAACACCCGACTGAGAGAGAGTATTGTTACAGGAAGCAGTGGAGCGGCACCTTCGGGTCTTCATTCTGGGGGCATGCAAGCAGGGATTCAGACATCTGGTAATGGCAAGCTTGTGTCCTCTTCGAGCTCTACGCAACTGGCGTCATCTGCCTCTGACAGTGGACGTCATCATACTAATTGGGTTCGTATTATCTCAGAAGCTTATACAGGTTGGTTCAGATGCTACAGAATCGCTTTTATAATATCGGGACGTCTTCCGTTCAACCATGCATATGTGTTTGGATGCTTAACGACATACGAGTTTGCTCACGTAATTCTGAACTCTGATATCCAGCGTACCCAACAGTTGTTGTCTCTGCTGGCTTCAATAACTTCGTCGTCGTCAACGTCTGGAACGCTGACGCCTCGGCTTCGCGCCTATGGCCGCGGAAGAGCCGAGTCAACCTTCAACATCTTGAACCAGTGGACGCAGAGCCCCAGTGCAGTTGAAGCACTGACCCACGCACTCGATCTTATTGATATGTTTTCTGTGATTGACGGCAAGTACGATGTTGCTAAGGACACGGCGTTCCACCGTCCCTGGTGCCTGTACATTGCATGTATTGTGGTGTGGGTATACCAATACTTCACGAACTTGGCGCAGCACCAGCAGAATCCGTCGCTACTTAACAGAAAGCTTCAACCCGTTGCTTCGACCCCGGCTTCGTTGTCGCAATATCTGGGACGTGTTCGAGCAGGTATTGCTAAGCGAACGCTCGACTCAGAGAGCGCTGCGGAAGACAATACATCATTGGGTGGACGGTCGCGGTCGTTACAGGAGACATTTGTTCCACTAATTGAGCCTGGACTTTCTCTACGTCTGTTGTCTGATAGACGCCATGTTGCTGCCTGTGAAGCAAATGTGCTTCTACAGCGTGTCAATGAGATACTGGCACCCTCACGATGGGGAGTCATGAGAGGTCGGTTAAGAATGGTGAGGGATCTATTGGGGCTTCCGGAAGATTAGTGTTTCATGATCACGATTATTTTCACGAAATGGACTTTAATGGATGGTTGTGAAGATCAGAAGAGTCTTCTTTTTTTTTTTTCCAGCAAAACGTCAATAATTTATTATATTACAAGAGTGGCAGCTAAAACTTCTCGCCGCGGGCAATCTTAGACTCACCGTACTTCTTGATACGGATGGACTGAACAGCAATGAATCCAGTGGTGTCGGTAGGGTCAAAGTCGGTGAGCTCGTCCATCGAGGCCTCGGTGGCATCGTAGAGCTTCTCGGTCTCCGAGGAGCGTCCCAGAATGGTGAGAGAACCCTTGTAGGCACGAAGACGAACCTGACCGTTGACCGAGATCTGCGAGGGGTCAATTAGAGCTCGAGTGTACTCACCCTCGGGCGAGAAGTACAGACCATTGTACAGGATTCGCGAGAAAGTAGGGGTGACAAAGGTGTCACGAATGGCCCGGACCTCACGGTCAAGCACAAGACCTTCAAGGTCAATGTGAGCAGTACGAAGAATCGTAAGACCGGGGGTCTCGTAGCATCCACGCGACTTGATACCAATAAAACGGTTCTCGACAATGTCGATACGGCCAACACCGTTACGACGGGCAATGGCATTAGCAGTGAGGAACAGTTCAACGGGCTCAGTAACAGTGGTGCCGTCATTGAGGGTGATCTTGACAGGCAGACCCTTGTTGAACTCGACGGTGAAGTCCTCAGGCGTGTTGGGAGCGTCCAGGGGGTCAACAGTCAGCTTCCACATGTCCTTGGGAGGAGTGGTATCAGGGTCCTCAAGAATACCAGCCTCAAACGAGATGTGGGCCAGGTTCTCGTCGGTCGACCAGGGCTTGGCCTTGGTCTGGGCTACAGGGATACCCTTCTCGGCCGAGTAGTCAAGTAGGTCCTTGCGGCCAACAAAACGGTTGATAAACTCGGGTAGACGCCAAGGAGCAATGACCTTGATGTCGGGCTTGAGGGCGTAAAAGGCAAGCTCAAAACGCACCTGGTCATTGCCCTTTCCGGTGCAACCGTGCGAGACTGCGAAACAGCCCTCACGCTCGGCAACAGCAATCTGAGCACGGGCAATGACGGGACGAGCCAACGAGGTACCGAGCAGGTAAACGTTTTCGTAGATGGCATTGGTCTGAACGGCAGGGAAACATAGCTCCTTGACGAATTCCTCACGAACATCCTCAACAATGAACTTGGTAGCACCAATCTTGAGAGCCTTCTCACGAGCAGCATCGAAGTCCTCCTCCTGACCGACATTGGCCAGGAAGGCAATCACCTCGTAGCCCTGTTCTAGTAGCCAGGCCAGAATGACCGAGGTATCAAGACCGCCCGAGTAGGCCAAACACACTTTTCCTTTGGACATTTTTTGGATGAAGGATTATTGAATCAATTGAATTGTGAGGAGGAAAAGATCAAAATTGGCGATGGACCCGAATTTATAGATAAAGAAATAGTCATATATCGGAAAAAGCAACGCAGGGCAAAATTTGGAGGGTTAGGGCCGGTATCTGTGCAGGTTCAGCAGCCATTTTTTTTGCAAAGATTTCACAATCCCTATTTTATGATTATTTGGGTCCTTTGAACACGATATAGAGTGTAAGAAGGGTATAAATCTCCCTATCAAGGTCAATTGCTCGTTTAGGGCCGGTTAAGCAACTTGCAACTCTTACACGGGACTTAGCGAACTTCTCCTGCATCAACTTACACGGGATATGCAGACCCGAATGTAAAGAGGAAAAGAAAGTAAATCGTCGGTTAGCAGTTGAAAAATGTCTGTTAAACTGTCGAGTCTGGTCAATGAGTTCAATATTTAAATGGTTTTATGTCTGCTTATTGCTCGATGTTGATAGTTTTAAGGGAGAATGACGATTTGGACATGTTTCATCAGTTTGTTTCTCGTCATCTTTCCCCTCTGCCTGCTTTACACAACTTGACTCTATCATGAATCTTTAAAAGCACAAAACGGACGCCGAATGCCGTATTAAAATCATTTCGAGGACTGGAAAGGCTATCATAAGTGATAGCGCAGCAGCCGTATTCCCCCGGGCTTGGCCCCATAATGAAGATGATGCGTTGAGTCTAGCAATTTCAGCGACACAAAGTCACGCTCTCATACTGTACAAAAAATGACTAGTGAGCTGGTTGCTATAGTATTAATTATTTTATGGACTCTTGGTGTCATTGCTTGTATGGTTTATGTCTTGCTTCAATATTCTTCGACAAAAACCTACAACACTTTTGATCTCGAGGACATCAAAATCCTTGATTTGAGTCAAGCTCTTCGACAAAACTCTTCACTGAAACCTGTTGATAGCCTTGTTGAAAGGAACTTGGTGGAAATGGGAGCGGAGACTCTTGTCCAATTTATCGACTCGGTGCTGCTGTGTCCAAACCCGCGAGTTCACTGGAAGTTGCTCAGCTATCTGAGATGCTATATTTTGTCTATTCCAATTCTCCACACGTCAACCTTAGAACTTCTGGGTGAACTTCTTGAGACTGAGCCACGAGCTTTTGTGGCAATGAGTCCCGAACAAGAGCGTATCTATGTTGCTCTATTGTTAACCCGGCTTGAAGCTATCGCCCGAACACTGAGCTTCACGAGCTACCGCTGCAACTGTGTCAAGGCCATAAATGCTGTTCTGACCCGACATGCTGTTGTCCAGTCTCTTGATAGTGTTTGTCAAGTGACTCTACCAAGTCTTCGTCTTGTTCTCATATCAGCAATGCTTCTGACCCCTGAGCTTGAAAACCGAGTACTTCAACTGTCTCCAGCCATCTTGCGTCTTCTGTGCGAGCTTGAAAAATCAGGACAGTGGGTGAAGTCTGGTCATCTAGGAGTTACTGCGATGCTAACCATGATGTCAATTGTAGCATACTGTAACACTACACAAACAATTGACAAGATAATCGAGGTGCTGAGATCTCGCTTGATGAATGACGTGGAAACAAATGACGGTGCTACCGCCTCATCATTCTTCATTGTATACCGCCTGATTCCACTTCTTCTCGAGAAGCCGTCATTAACATCTGTCCATCGGCAGTCCATCAAGAAAATCATCATGTGTTCGTCGCCAAACCACGGATGTTCGCGGGCTATCCAGACGACGTTTGACTTGTAAATCTGTTATTGCTTTCCAGAGATCAACTTCGACACTTTTGAGTGCTCACGTCGCTTCTGCCTTTAGACCCCCCTCATTAATGCGAAACATTTCTTCTATGCTAAAGCTAGCATCACATTATCCATCAAGAATCCCATTGGTTCCATTCTAAAATCATCCGCTTCAACATCAAGACTGGCCCCCATGATTAGATTACTGTTTGTCTCACCATATGGCGACCAATATGGCAGATTCGCAGCAATGTTTGGATCATGGTAGTGAGCAAACGAGATCCAGTACTGCCTGTAGGCCCTTGCAGCTATGATCGAAGCGTCGAGCTGGAAGATGTAGAGCAAATCAGATGAATGTAGCGTGCCCAGATACGGGAGCCCGTGAAGATAGGTTGAAAGGTACGAATAGGACGTGACATCAGGACTATGCGTTAGCAAGAACCGTCTTCCTGTCTGGAAAACGTAATCTCCTAAAAGAGACGCCAACCTCTTGTATCCAGAGTAGAGCTCGCTGGAATAGCCGGTTCGATAGGGAGATCCTTGAGTAGGATCGTTGGGGTACAGCTCCAGAACTCTATTGATAGTTTCTGGATCTGCATTTTTAAGAAGACTTTGAATGTACTCTTCGGCCTCGGCGATAGTCGTCACATTACACTGAGTAAGTGTAAACAGAGTACCTTCATCTTCCTGGTTGCCGATAATGAAAGGAACTTTTGCGTATTTGCCCTGTTCAACAAGCCGAAATGGTTGGTCAGAGATGATGTTGTAGTCATAGCGAGGCATAAATGGAAGAACAAGAGACTGGTACGAAAATATGCCAGGAAGTCGATTCATGGCCTCGTTGAATCTTTGAGGAGACAAGGCACGGAGGCAGCCCAAGTGATTGTCAAATGCATCACAGCCCGAGAAACTGAGCAAATGATTGTATGTTTTACAGGGCGCAGACGAGTTGAGCGAATCGACAGGGATAAGCGAGCCACTTTGCATGATAGCAGCATGGAAAAGACGCCTTCCATTATAAGAATTGTCACCTCCATTAATAACCATGTGGTGAGCAACGCTGATGCTGCCAGCCGATTCACCAAATAGTAAAACATTATCAGGATCACCTCCAAATCCTTGTATATTGTCGGAAACCCACGTGAGAGCTAGTCTCTGATCCATGAGACCCGCATTACCCGATCCTTCATCAACAATCTCGTTTCCTCCGAGAAATCCATATGCTCCGAGCCTGTAATTTAGCGACACAAAGATCACCGGGTGATCAAGTGCGACGCTCTCCTTAATGATCATGCTTGGGTCGTACATATTGGCACTTCCAAACTGGAAACCACCTCCATAGAGCCACACCATAACTGGCAGCTTATCAGAGGGAGAAGTATTCAGAGGCCGAAATACGTTGAGGTACAGGCAATCTTCACTGAACTCAGCGCCAGGCGCATTGAAGTAGTCGGAAACAAGTTCATCTAGCCAGATCGCTGCATCAGATGGAAGTTTGTGTGAATCAATTGTGATGAATCGTTCTTGATAGCATTGGTTGCCGTAACTTCCAGCATGAAAACCGTCTAAACGGCCAGTAAAAGGAATTGGATGCCGGAACCGAAGATCACCAACAGGTGGTTCGGCATATGGGATGCCACGAAAGGATTCAAAACTGTTAAACCACGAAGTGAAACCTGAAATGACGGCACCATTGGCAAGCCTAGCAGTCGGATGCGCGACGCAGGGCCTAATGCAATAGGCAGTCAAGAGCAGGAAAGCACGGAGCTTCTGCATCTTCGACTCTCAGAACTCGCAGGACATGCCGAAATGGAGTTGGCTGGCAAGGTTATGAACTAGCAAGGGATAAAATGGTAGAAGAGATAATAGAGTGGAAGAGAATCTATAATTTGCAGTGGGTCTCCATTACACCATAAAGATGGAACAAAGAGCAGGGGCCTCCTCCTGTCGGTCATCTCATCATCAGCAGGTTTCATGGGTCACGTGACTGCTCAGAACAAGAAGAGGAAGTATCACAGAGCTCAAGTGTATAAGTACGTGAAGTACGGGATGATTTTAGGGGCCATTTGTTGTGGCTTTTTTTTAACTTACGTGTGATGGTGATGAGAAGTAATTGTAACTGTTGACGCAGTATTACACATCATCGGGCCATCAAATCGCCAGAACTGATCTAGTTTACTGAGGAAGAGCAGCAGTGCACTCAATCTCAACGTCAGTGTGCAGAGGAAGCTGGTGAACAGCAACACAGGTACGCACAGGCTTGGGTTCTTTGAAGTACTGAGCGTAGACCTCGTTGACCTTGGCAAAGTTCTCAATGTCGTCAAGGAAGATGTTCACCTTGATAACATTGTCCATCGAGGTGCCAGCAGCCTTGAGCACAGCAGACAGGTTCTCGAGAACTTGTTTCTGAGTTAGTCAACGATATGTAGAAAACAACACAAAAGTTCCACTCATCTCAACTTACAGTACGAGCAGACACATCACCATCAACGAGCTTTCCAGTCTTGGGGTCAGCACCGACCTGGCCTGAGCAGTAGACAATGCCGTTGTGGACAAGAGCCTGCGACAGAACAGGGATGGGAGCAGGGGCTTCGGTAGTAAGAACTTGCTGACGGTAGGCGGCCATTGTGTGAAATGAGACTATACAAAAAAAAGTTAAGAGGGGACGTTGGTCTATTGCCGTTGAGATGAGTAGAAATACCTGATCACCATGTGGGGGTTCCAAGACAACCCCCGCCAGCGGATCAAAGGGCCTAACCCTCCCCGCCAACAGCACCCCCGCCTCCCGCGAGATTGCAGGACCGGGCGGGGGTCATCTATCGGTAATGCGACCTCCGGCCACCGACGCCGATTTCCCCTTGGTGGGGTTTGATGGTATAAAAGGAATCTTATCCCACCCAACGTTAACTTCCTTTACACTTACCACAAACAAATTAGTTGCATTTTACTTAACAACCATTTTTGTTTCTGTGTCAATCGTATCGACATCAACTTACTGATCTCCATTTTTATTTAGTGCCCTTTCTTGTGTTCAGTTATCAACTGTCTTGAAAAATGACTGCTCAAACTATGACCACAGTTCCTGCTCCTCCTTACAGCATAGACAAAACTGTCGAGAGCCGTCTGGATCCTGAGTATGTGGATTTCTTCAACAAACACGTCAAGTCCGCTACCAACCTGCTGTATACACACCTTATCCCCGTTAAGGCCCTACGCCAGGCGGGCAATGTGATGCCTGGACAGAGCTCATTGGCACCTCTGGAGTCTATGAAGGATGAATTTGTTCCCCGCAAGTACACGACTGCAGAGACTCCTGTACCGGTGCGCATCTTCACGCCTCTTGGTGAAGCACCTGCTCAGGGCTGGCCCTGTACGGTGTGGTTCCATGGTGGTGGCTGGGTTCTTGGTAACATTACTACCGAGAACTCTTTTTGCTCGCACGTTGCCGAGCTCGCCAAGTGCATTGTTATTTCTGTTGACTACCGATTGGCTCCAGAGTTCCCGTTCCCGTCGTGTATTGACGACTCGTACGAGGCACTTCTGTGGGTCTACGAGACGGCATCCAAAACACTCAACATCGACACTAAACGCATTGCTGTTGCTGGATCTTCGGCTGGCGGTAACATCTCTGCTGTGTTGACTCACAAGTTTGCCAACGATTCTCGCTTCTCACACCTCCCTCCTCTTGTCTACCAGCTGCTCGTGGTACCTGTTTGTGACAATACTGCGTCCAAGGACACACATTTGTCGTGGAATGAGTTTGAGAACACTCCACAGTTGCCGGCTGCCAAAATGCTATGGTACAGAGCCCATTACCTGCCCAACAAGGCAGATCTCACCAACCCAGAAGCTTCACCTTACTTCTATCCTGATGAGAGCTTCAAGAAGTGTCCACCAGCGTTTGTAGCTGTTGCTGAGTGCGACGTTCTCCGTACCGAGGGCGAGCGCTATGCCGACAAACTACGTGCTGCTGGCATTCAAACCGAACTTGTCATCTACCCGGGAGTACCGCATCCTGTCATGGCCATGGATGAGGTGCTCACCCAGGGAAAGATTCTCATGAAGCAGACGACCGACGCTCTGCACGCCGCATTCTACAACTAGCCGCATATCTACGACTAGACACGTATAATATTTCTATCACAACTATCGAGTCTAGAAATCACAAAGAATTGAATTTATATGAGCCATAGTTAGCCACACAGCTGGATATCAAAGGACGGGATCGGTATTTATATGCTTATAACCGTACTACATGCGGCGCTTCAGCGAATATCCCTCAGCTATAGCGATATTACGGAGATCTAACTCCATATTAAACTGTAATAAATGTTTTTGGTTAATAGTACTACAATACTAGAGTTACAGTAGAGTCTAGAGAAGAGCAAGGACACCAGCGACACCAGCGAACACAATAGCAGCTCCAACCTTGTACTGACTGCCCGAGTTGGAAGCAACAGCAGAGCTCGACTCGGAAGCACCAGCACTGGGAGCAGAAGAGCCAGTGGTGACATTGGAACCAGTGGTGCTGTCGGATCCAGTGGCTGAGCCAGTAGAGTTGGAGCCTGAAGAGCTCGACGAACCGCTGTCATCAGAAACACCACAAGAACCAGTGTGGTTCTTGAACAGAGTAGCAGAGTCAATGACCGAACCGTTGCTAGCAGCAATGAACTCATGGGTCAAGTGGGTGCAGTTGTGAACAGTGAAACGCGACCACCCATAAGCAGTATCCTGAGCATAAGCAATGTAGTCGGGAAGAGGAGGAACAAGAGCATCAATACCGTCGTAGTGACCTCCAATACCGTTGACAATGTACCAGGGAGCCTGAGGGTTGTTGAGACCGTTGGGGTCAGTGACATTGAACGCAGTGGGGACCATGCGCTCGTAGTTGTGGACGTGTCCGTGAAGAACGATATCGACGTTGCTGTCAACAAGAATCTGCTCGAAAGCCAGTGCATCTTGCCAGTTGACATCCTGAGCCCCCTGGTACCAGGGACGGTGAGCTCCGACAATGACCCAAGGGGTCTCGGTACGGTTAACGGCAGAGAGATCATCCTTGAGCCAGTTGATCTGGGCGTTGGCAGGAGCAAACGGACCAGAGTTGGCGCCCTGAACACCACCAAGCTCATCAGGACCCACAATACCATCTCCAAGATCAGTCTCGGTGTTGACCTGAACAAAGTGGACGTTTCCGTAGTTGAACGAGTACCACATGCTCTCGAAACCGGCCGACTCATCACCAGGCATACGCCAGTGGTTGAGGTAACCAGTGAAGTTCTTTTGACCAGGAACACAGACAGTCGTGTTGAAGGTAGCATCCCAGACCGAGGCCGAAGTGGTACCGTCAACACAGTCACCATCGTGGTTACCGGGACCAACCATGTAAGGCACCGACTGAGCAATCGGAGTGATCTCATCGTAGAAAGCATTGAGAATCTCGTTGTAGATCTTGAAACCACCCTCAATGGTCGAGTTGGGCAGGTACAGCTGGTTCTCCTCCTTGAGCCAGTAATCGGCATAAGCAATGTCTCCAATGTGCCACAAAAAGTTGTACTCGGACAGGTGGTCGACAAGCGAGTCAATGGTCGTAGCCTCACCAGGAGTCAGCACACCACCCTCGCCTTTGCCCTTGGTGGAGCTAAGACCGAGAGGACCAAACGTTCCCATATCGTTGACCATAGCAAACACAAACTCATTGTTGGAGCCAGCAACGGGTGCGGTGGTGAAGTTGGCAATCTGCGAAGAGTTGGAATTGGACACAGCGTAGAAGTAGGTCGTGTTGGGTTCCAAGTTCTGCAGAATAACCTTGTTGTCCCAGAACACCGAATGGTCATAGGTAGTCGAGTCACCTTGAGCCGTGTTGGATAGATCCGAGCTCGAGGTACCGTAGACGACCTGAGGAGGGTCCAATTCCGACTCGGTGCTCCAGCTGACCGAGAAGCTGGAAGGACCAGCAAAGGCGAGACGTAGCTGAGAAGGCACGTTGGATGAGTTGGAAGAAGCGGCCAGCAGTTGGGCTGCAGCAGGGCTCAAAGCCAGCAGAGCCGTTGCCAATTGCACAAGAAAACCAGCAGACATGACGACAAAAAGAATTATAAGAGCAGTTAAAGCACTTCCGGTTCCGGCCTGGAGGGCAGTAGACGGTACCTTTATATGTCGAATGCCATAATTTTTTTGGGCCAGTAAAAAAACGGCGTTTGTAATCTGCAGCTGACAGTCCTGATGCGGAAACTGTTCAAGGCCCTGTGCCGCTATCATGCAGGAGAATCTGCACACCCCGTTAAACGAAAGGGCCAATCAGCATGACTGGATACGCCGTGTGATAGGTCCGAGGCTACGGGGCTAAGATACTGAGCAGTTCATAACGCCGTTAGCGTGGATACCAGGTCAATTGACTGGATTGAACGACATTTCCACCAGTGAGTTCAAACCTCCTCGGCATATCCGATACCTTTTGTTATTTCGTTGCCTCAACTGAGGATCCTGTGGGTACGTTGTATCCCCAACTGACGCGTTGTCCTGGCCATTGTCGAGCGCCGGTACACACACGTGCTTGCTTGATGCATGCATGGGTTAATGTCGTTGGACGTGCACGGTATATAACCGAAACGGTAGCAGCCGAAGATTTGCAAACGGCACAACCAGCACGACTCAATGGGCCAAAAACAAAAAACAAAAAAAAAAAAGCCTTTAAAACCCAACAGACACTAATTCTGGATACTAAGCCGAGCGTAATATCGTAGAGAAGCGACAAAATGACTCATTTTTCCACTCGGTTCACCTCTCCTCGATGTACGCCCCTTAACTCCAGACTAACTGGAAGTGTCCTTTAGCGTCGCCTAGCGGGCCAGGGGGTTCCTGTACACTTCATGGGCTCAATTGACAGTGACCAGTGAGATAACAACGTGTACAGTGGAATGTAGCATAAAACTGCCGTGAACTTGAATCTTTGCATCTCCTCATTTGACTGTTCTTTGGAGTCATCACATACCTTGACACAACACATCACCATTTAACGGAGCATATATCAATCAAGTGTAACGGTCAGTTTCCCCTTCAGCTCGAGTAGTAGCCAATAAAAACCCACTTGCAAATCGATCCTAAGCAAGTTACTGTAGCCAGGGCATGCATTACTGCCTCTAGCCCACCCACAACCAACCACAGGTGGACCCACCCACAGCAGCGTCTTGAGGCCCAATCTCCGATACAAACTCCGAAGGTTATCTCGTACAAAATCCAACTTACCCTTGGACTGTACTTCCTAGTGTTGATGTTAGTCGTACACAGTCAAGATCCATATCGAGTCTTAAGGCTCAGCCTATTCCCCTGTGAAACTTCTGGCCGCTTTAAGACAGATAAGGTAAGGTACTGGGACCCTTGCATCATGTCAAGTTGGAACCGAGGGTAAACGGAATACTTCACACTAAGCCCCTTAGGCTTTAAGGCCCGTTACCGAAAGAACTAAAGTTCAATCCACAGTAAACTACCGCTAGGGACGGTCCAATAATTAGAGAAAAGCATCCGATACCTCCACACGCTAGTCACTAGCGGTTAGACCACGCGACCATTTCGAACGCAGTGCTGTTATTCGTATATTGGCCCAAAACTACTGGTAGACGCCTGTAGTCAATGAGCAGCACATTAAACATCGTTTTGGAGTTGGCGCAAATGCCGAGTAAAAGTTATCATTTCCCGCTGAATCACCGCCACTGAGATTTATGTTCTTTCACTGACACCACTCACCTTACTCTTCCACAGTACAACACTTCCACAGTACAGCACTTCCACAGTACAGCACTTCCACAGTAGTATCTGCTTGATAGAGCTCCGGGCACTGCAAAGTAGCAGTAATAGTAGAAAGAAATCAGCACACAGATCTCCTGACCCTATAAATGATGCTCAGTTGAAATAAGGCTCCATTGAGGTGTATGGTATTCAGCATAGTAGTACCTACCATTTGAACCCGTACCAGGTGGAACAGGAGACAACTTCATTACAAACCTTTGCTAAACTCTTCAAATGCTAACTTAAAATCATTGTACATCAACTATACGCACATGCCGCTTTTGGAACATGTCACAGTTCAGATCCCTTCCAATTGAGTACCATTAAAGAAGTCAAACAGCAGTACTTTGGTGGTGGTGACATCGATCCAGGGTTAGGCATTTGTCGAGTCACGGCCAGTTACACGCATACTCGACTAACCGCCACTTACCCGGCCAGCCAGGCAGTGTCAACTCCACACTTTGTCTCAATTGTACCTCCACCAACCTCCACTGATACTCGTTACAATTGGCTGGAGCCGTTCCAAATTCCGCCAGAACGTTGTGGAGGTGATACTGAACGGGTGTACATATCATGGTATGTATTTTGTGCTGTTTTGCATAGCCGTGCTCCGCTCTCGGCTGCTTCCGGGTCTCGAGGACTTGTAGATGGGGTGAACCTTCAATGGGCAATTGTCCTGTGATAAGCAGCGAACTCCGATGAGAAGCATCAGTTCATTGTCATAATAGTGACAATTAACATCACATTTAAGGGAATGACCCTGTTGTACCATATCTCTTCAAGAGAAGGCCCTTGTTGTACCGTATTATGTGCTGTATCCAACTAACATAGTCGCAATCATTGAGACCGTACCTAACAGCGGTGCGAACGTCACTGACGGCAGCAATGTGTCTTGAGGACTTTGCATCGGAGCTTGTTGAGAGACACAACACGCCTGAAATCGAATCGGGCAAAAACCTCGAGGCCATGCTCAACCCAATGACCATTGCGCGTAATGAGAATGAAAAGGTACTCATTGAGCCTAGCATCAACTCGGTGCGGGTCAGTATCAAGATCAAGCAGGCTGATGAAATTGAGATGATTCTTGTTCACCAGTTCACACGGTTTCTGACTGGTCGTGCCGAGGCGTTTTATATTTTGCGTCGAAAACCCATGCCTGTGAGTTCCATGACGAAAAAACTACTATTCGCATTCAGTTCTAACCCCAGGGATATGACATCTCGTTTCTTATCACAAACTTCCACACCCAACAGATGCTCAAACACAAGCTTGTTGATTTCATCATTGAAGTGAGTTTCAAAGTGTCTGTGCTTTCTAGATACATCAAGAGCTAACCCCAGTTCATGGAGGAGGTCGACAAGGAAATCTCGGAAATGAAGCTGTTCCTCAATGCGCGCGCTCGATTCGTTGCTGAGGCCTACCTGACGCCATTTGACTAAGCATTTGAGCAGATTCACTATGTAGACGTAGAGAATTCATGTATGAGTACGAAGAGGACTAAGTAGAGTGCACATACAGTGCTATTAGGCTAAGGATTCGTAACGAGTCATGATAATAAATAGGGAATCTTGAAAGAGGGACGGAGTCTCAGTAGAGCCACGGAGTCTCAGAAGAGGAAAGGAGTCTCAGAAGAAAGCAGCGTCGGCAAACAGTAGAGGATCCGGCTCTGCAGCCTGGATATCGGTACCTTCAAACAGTCGTTGATAACATCCCGAGTGCGGGTTTCCGTAATGGTCGTACGGATTGGCTTGGGTCAAGACCCGTTGACACAAGTAACAAAAGTACGTGTTGCAAATAGAGCAGGTCATCTTGTTACATCCTGAAGATCTCTCAATAGGAGCAAGACATTTGGGGCAAGTAGCAGTGGAACTTTGCTCCATAAACTCCTTGAACGACTGGTCGGCATGATACTGGTTCACACGACGGACCATGTTTCTTTGGCCCCACTCAAATTCGACTTGCGATCGAAACTCCTCTGATCCGTTGATGTACTCTTCAATGAGCGACACAGGCGGTTCCTGGTCGCGACAATCGTTGTACTTGCCATGCCACGACCGAAGACACGCAGAACAAAAGGCAAAGTCACATTTAGGACAAACGGCCAGTAGATCATCGGGTTTCCGCTTCACAAGACCTCGACATACCTCGCGAGGACACAAAAGGTAGAGACGGGGGTTCGACTCAACTATAAGTTTGTGTGAAAGTGAAACATAGCGCTCAGCGAGATCAGAGCCAACTAGCTGGAGAAGCTGTGAAGTGTCAAGTTTGGCATCATCACATCGAGGATAAGGACAAACGACCTGTGCAATGTACCCTTGATCTATACAAGCCGTGAAGTATTCTTGCAAACACGAGGTGCAAAAGACATGGCTACAGCCCTTTAGCTGTGTGCACACAGACCCGCGCTTTGTGTACTGACAAATCTCACAATGGAACAGCTGAGCCTCAAACTGGCGCACTTCACCTTGTTTATCAAAACTAAGGATATCTTCGCGTGCAGATACTGGCACAAAGACTGAATTTTCAGTCCAATTGCCTGATAATTCGGCACGCAGCAGATCCACCATGGCAAACAACACTTGATCATGTGACTCCGTCCAAAGACGCAACAACTTTTTCCGCAGTTCATCAACAATACGTCGAGATGCCCAAGATGCCTTGAGTTGAAGTTTAGGCGGTCGTTGAGTCGGATAACCTTCTGGAAGTGCAAACTTCACTGTAATAGGAGGAAGATGCTGTACAGAGTAGTGAGAAGGAGGTTCAGGAGCTGGAGTAGCAAGCTTTTTCGTCTTTGTACCTCCTACTACTGAGAACACAGGCTTTCCAATGTCGTCTAAAGACTGTAAAGAAGTCGAAATGGATATTTTTGATTGTTCTGGACTCTTGACTGGCGTCCCACTGTTGGCTCGAAATACGACGTTTACTCCACCAACTGGCTCCACAGGTATGTCAATTTCACCAGAATACAGCCCATCACCATCGAGACGAACCTCGGGGAAAATAGCAACGAGTGTCTCGACCTCCTCGGCCCGAATATCGTCGGTTGTACCTTGCTCCATCACATTTAGACGAGAATTACTAACGGAGGCTTCTGAAGACCTTGCCCCACGAAGATGATTACTTCCCTTCCCGGGCCCTTACCCTGCGAAATAGTAGGTCCAGCAGGTCTAGCGGTGCATTTTGTGTTAGCAGTTGTTCTAAAATTCACGCCAGTAAAATCAACATAATCATGTTATCTATACAGTTAAAGAAAACAGAGACACTTATCTAACCGTCACATTCCCCGCCAAACCCCCACCATGGCGCCCCCACCACGACGAGCAACGCGCTGAGCCAATGACTCCCTGCACCCGTTATCTGCTGCAGTGGTTAGGGTTTAACGGCTTATCATCTCAGATGCTAGTTCGCTGCCAAGTTTCAAGATTTTTATATTCTCGGACCGAATTAGAGTATCAAACCTGACCTCTACGGACAAACTGTCTGTGTTCTGATCTATTGAACTGGATCCATTTGCCTCGGTCAAACCTTGAGCCCTGTATTTACTGGCTCGGCAATCGCCCATCGTCTGTTATCACCCCCTGAACCTCGGGTAATGCCGAACTCGATGCATGGTGATCATATTGTGGTGAAATATCGTTGTAAATCTCTGTATTTTTGAGTTTTTCTATTGACTAGAGGGTCGGAATCATTAACTAGTCATCGTTGTACCTGTTTTGTCTACTCGTGCGTTGAATCATCCTGACCCCCCTCGTTTTGGCTTGTAAATCAATACTTCCTCATGGACAGATTCCACGAGCCGGATCTTCCCGTCAAAGCGGAATCGGCAAGCTCGCACTCAACATCAACGCCTCAAGATGCCTTGTTCGGTGACGCTTCGTTGACTCCTATGGGGTTTATGTCCTATGGTGATGCTCCCCTGGCCTCGTCACCTCAACTGTCGACTCTTGATGATTACAGCCATTTCGGTCCTCAACCATCGTTTGCGTCAATGGTAGGTAATCCGCCATTATTTCAGCCAGGGGCCCCTTCAACGTATACTGATCCATCGTCAACGTCCTCGTCGACACCAATTGCAACTGTCGCAGCACCTCCGGCTCCGGCTCGCTCCGGAGCTGCCAGACTCACCAAAATGCGGCCCTGTGACGAGTGTCGAAGACGCAAATCCGGTTGTATAATGCTCGAAGACTCAGGTCGGTGTCTTACATGCCAGGTTAACAATATTCCCTGTACTTTCCATGGACCTACGCAACGCAAAAAGCCATCAACTGGTAGCTCCAGTGCTGAATTGACGACGTCGTCGTCTTCAGCCGAGTCGAGCAAGAAACGTCGCCACGACTCAGAAACAAACCCGCTGGTTCTACCCCATGAAATACCTGGAAACGTCGATGGAATCAGGTACGTGAGTCCTGTTCAGGATTATGCGGCCATTCGTGGGCACTCACTACTTAAAAAGACTCTCAGTTTACAGTTCCCGCGCTCTTCTATTTATCTCGGAGACACGTCTGTGCTCGACAGCTTTATCTTTGACCCGACGACGTTTGGTAAACAAGAACAGGCTCAATTGGCTGGGAACCTGTTTGCCCGCAAAGCAGGCCCCGAAACTGTATTTTTACTCACCAAAGACGACAGTCCTCGTGAAAGCGTCGAGGCCGCCGACGCCATAGAACGTCTTGTTGCTCCTCATGGCAGCAAGCTCATCTCGCTTTATTTCCGTACTGTGCACCCTGTTTTCCCGGTCCTTGACAAGGAAGTGTTTCTCGAGAAATATGCCCGCACTCACCGAGAATTCATGCCTTGTTTGCTTGCATCTGTGTACATGCTGGCTCTCAAGTGGTGGCATTATGACGATCTGCTGGCAACGTTTCCGAAACCAACCATATTTCACCAGCTTCATGAGCTTGCTATGGCCAGCTTTTTCAAAAATTGTGGACACCCCAAAATCCCCATTGTTCAATCTGGTGTGCTGTTGGTGCATTGCCAGCACTCTGACGACCGCAATTGGATCATATCTTCCCAGGTGGTTTCTTGTGCTGAGCGCATTGGTCTAGGACTCAACTGCCAGACCTGGAAGATCCCCAAATGGGAACGATGCCTCCGCAAACGACTTGGATGGGCGGTATATCTTCTTGACAAATGGCAGGCGCTGATTGAGTCGCAGCCTCCACGCATCACCAACGATTTCTGGATGGTAGGCGAGTTACATCCGGAAGATATTGGCGAGCTGATTGAGCAACGTGTTGCCGGTTCACCAGCGAGTATTACTGATGATACAGAACCGTTGTTGACTGGCTCTTCTCAGCTTGGGTTCCAGGTATACCTAGAAATGGTGCATCTTAGTCAACTGGTAAGTGAAATTCTTGATACACTGTTCACCTACCGATCAAAGGCTACCATTACCGATACTGAAAAGATTCTTGAGCTGGCCAAGCCCATCCAGATCAAGCTTCGCCAATGGTATGTCCATCTTCCTGAAGGACTGCAAAAGGGCACCAGGGCTGTAGGAAGTCGTCAGTTGAGTCCTATTGGATACTTACACCTAGCGTATTTCGGTGCTGAAGTGACTCTACACCGACGTATCATTCGCTCTCTGCACCCTGGATCCAAGCCTGAACTTGTCAAGGTATGTCGTGAAGCAGCTAAGAAGAGACTGATGGCAGCGCTCGACTTTATACAGTCGCTTTCCAACGAGCACATCCAGAGCTTCTGGCACTTCTCGGCAGCAGCCAATTTCTCGCTGGTTGGCTCTTTTGCTGCGTTGTTGTATGTCACTTCTCGAGATGCCAATGAAGCTGAGTTTTTTCGCAGTCAGTTGCAGAGTTACATGTGGACGCTGCGTACAGCCAATGGATGTGACGAAATGACTTCAGCATTAAAGCAGCTTGGCATCACCATGAGCCGAATCTCTGTTCTTGGAGCCAAGTCAAACTCTTGATGCCCTGTATTATATGAAAGCTTCCATTTGCCGGGGGTAATTGAAGCTATGGTGATGTGTTCCCGGAAGTTTAGAGGTACAATAAACGGTCATCATGAGTCGTGGGAGGGGGACTATTTACAAGTATTTGGAGGGAATCTGCTTTGGAGGCGATTCAGGCTCTGTAGGAAGAGGTTCTGTAGAAAGAGGCTCTGTAGGAAGAGGCTTTGCTGGAGCTATAAGCTCAGCAGGATGAGTTTGAGACGGTTTGGAATCGACCCAAGTGTTCTCGGTCGATTCGATTTCAGCGAGAATATCTTCAAATGTCCGTGCAAAGTTCTGATCATCTGAAGAAGCAGTTTCGTTGGCAAGATCAATGGCTTCACCAGACTGAGCTCTTTTTATGAGCTCATTGAGGGTAGATAGACGGGCACTTGATCTGCTCTCAAATAGATCCTTTTCGTTGTTGAGTTTGATGATATACATGAGTTCCGATGATGCGATACCAAGTAGAAATAGAATGGCCGTTGTTGGAGCCCGTAGATAGGCGCCTAGACTTGAATGTGTCGAGTTGGCTCTGGTTCCGCGGACAAACAGGCGTGAGGGCCGGTAACCCTGTCGTAGTAGAGGTCGTCGTAACATTGTATGGTTCTATATGTGAGCTTTCCAGATGATTTGACGTCTCATCCAAGTTATGAGTAGGATAACAAGGATAACAAGAATAATAACTTGTTTCAAGGCTGGTTCAAGACCTTAAACGTAGGTGATAAGGTATAATCAGATAGTTGAAATCCAGATCTGCCTGTTTTCGAGCCAGTCGGTGACAGGTTCTGTACAGTAAAGAAGACGGAGAAACTAAGTTTTTGAGCTTCTGATGCATCCTGTAAGAATATGTCTATACAAAGCTCACCAGTTGGTATGGCACTAGTTAAAGGTATATAAAACGACAAGAAACATTGCACAATTATGCGAATTCCGTCTCCTTCTTGACTGTAACTCCCCTTTACCGGTTACAAGTATATCCATCACCTTTATCACGGTCAGTGTACTGTAAACCGTGCGGAATCGTCACTTACTACCTGACACGTCGGGTTAGGGCGCGAAGCTTAATATCTAAGCTGTGCGCGCACTTGGCTAATCTCCACCTGGCAGGTAGCATAGTTGGACGGTGAGATCACGCGGTTTCAGTGCTTTGTTTACGGTTATATGGATCTGGTTCCCGCCTGGTGCTGATTCTGTACGTGTTATAGTGTTTTCCAGGTCCACGCCAATTGTTCTGCATTTGTCGTTTGTTTCTTGTTGATACGTTTACGCTTCTTACGACTTTGAAATCCCCGTCTGCTTGTTGTCTACATTTTTTTCTCCTCTAACCATGGTACGCCTTGTGCTTCCGCCTGTCACAAAGTACTCGCTGGTCCTACTGTTTGGATTATCGGGATCGGTATTGTTTCTTCGTTACTATACCTACATTGTGTTGATTTCACGATCAACAAACTCAGAGTCTGGTGCTGTCAATGAGCCTATTTCGCCCGATATTCCTCATCCCGCTGAGATCCTCGTACCACTGCTGACACTTGTACCACATGGATTCGGTACTTTCTATCCATGGACTCTTATTACCTCGGCATTTGTGGAACCAAACGTGGTACCGTTTGTGCTCTTTGCGACAACGCTGCTCTATGGCGGCCGTTACTGCGAGCATGTATGGGGGTCTGGCGAGCTGGCACGGTTCCTCGTCATTCTCAGTGTAATCCCGTCGTTCCTCGTTTTCCTTTTCTACACAGTGATGCATTGGGTCATGTTCACGCCTGATGAGGAAGATGGATCAAATCCGGGTCCTCAACGCTTCCAACAGACGGTGTGCGGATCAGCAGCACTTCTGACCGGATTCCTCGTTGCTTTCAAACAACTGGTACCTGAGCATATGATATTTCTATTTAAAGGCAGACTCAAGGTACGTGTCAAGCGGTTACCGGCACTGTTTCTGCTCTTCTCGACGCTGGGAGGCATTCTCGGCTCCGATGTCTACGCGATTCTTACCTGGACAGGCTTCTTTGTCAGTTGGACCTATCTGCGGTTCTACCGTATCAGTTACGTGGACCCGTTGTTACCATTTTCTACATCACAAATTGGCAGCATTGCGTCGCCCTCTGCTGCAGGAGGTACAACGCTGACGGGCAACAGCATCATGGGCATTCGTGTGCAGGGCGATGCTTCGGACTCGTTTTCCATGGCTTCGTTTTTCCCCGAGCCGGTATCGTTTGTTGTTGAAGCAATCTCTGACAAAGTGTTCACTGCAATGGTGCTTATTGGCGCGTGCTCGTCGTTTTCGACTCTTGATATTGATAATGCCAATGCTCGAACAGCGGCTCGAATGGCCACTGGAGCACCAGCTCGTACCGGGTCGCTAACCAGTCGGATAGGACTATCTTCAACAGGTTCTCGTGATGGCGAACCGTCTTTCATGCCGCCACTATCGTCACGGTTTTCCGACATGCCTCGAGGAAGTGCACGAGCTGAGGCAGAGAGACGACGAACTCTGGCGCTGCGTGCTCTTGGATCTGAAGAGCTTCCGCTTGCTCCTGGACCTGCAGTTCTACCTCCACCAAAAGCTGGCAAAGACTAGCAGTGTACATTGAAGGAAAGCATTTAGGAGGAAACCCATCGAGTTTGAAAACAAATCACATCGAGCTACAGGTGAAGGAGACAGTGAAGAGGAAATCTTACCGAGTACGAACAAACATCTGGCAAGTGAAGGAGACAGTGAAGAGGACATCCCACCGAGTACGGATCTGACAAGTGGTTGCCTAGGAGCCTCTGAGAACCATTGTCTGGTGAGCTAATAGGTGAAAAGGCGACTGTCGGGGTCGTATGTCATCTAAATCCACGCCTTCCCTCTCTGCCTCTTCTCTGTCTTCATTAAGACTGAGACATGGTATAGTATGGTGATAGTCTGGTTGATGAAGTCTTTATTGCCAATGACCGAGAATTGGGTCAAATAACAAGAAGCTGTTCTGTAACGAACATGAGAACTTTCATATGACCAAGTGAGTTTACTTGCAACTGTTTTCATATGACCAAGTAAGTTTTCATATCACAAATGAGTTTACCTGGAACTGTCTTCATGTGGTCAAGTAAGCTTACTTGAAACTGTTTTCATATGATCAAGTGAGCTTAGTTGGAACTGTCTTCATATGATCAAGTGAGTCTTGCAACTGTTCTCACTCGACCCTGCCACTTGACTGCCACTTGACTCTGCGACTACCCCTTGACTGCCACTTGAATGCCACTTGAATGCCACCTGACTAAAGTGGAAGATTGACATTTTATTGATGCCAATACAATGGTATCACCTGACGATCCACAAATCTTGTTCACAAAATCTTGTACTCAAACCTCCAATACTCGAAATGAATCACGAGATGAAAGCCAAGACTCTGAGCCCAAGAGTACCGCAGTTGGAAATTGCCAAGATATGGCTAGATGCAGGCATCATGCGAGCGAAGCTTGAGTCTAACTTAAATTACGGTTGTAGTAGTGACGGTTATAGACGACGGGTACAGGAAGTATGGAGAGGGTCATGATGGTTTGGTAGAGTGGATATTTGCTCATTGGAAGGCTAATAGGATGGGTGGGGTCTATTGATACGAGGATGTAGATAGGATACGGTAATGGAAGAAGTTGGCGGGGGTCATGAAGTATGTGGTGGCGGGGGCCATTTCGAGGGGGGGGGGGGGGTGTCAGGCGCAGTTAGCGGCGGCGGCGGCGGCGGGGGGGAGGGCTGGCGGGGGTCCAACTTCACCGCTCAATATGGGACATAGCGGAGATCCAGATAAGTCCGACGCTTTGATTTTGCCGACAAAAGTAATCTGAGCAGTGCGCGGGGAACTGCAGCAGATAAGACGGCTTATAAAGAGCACGGAACATCCTCTGGTTGGTTCTGCTCTTCACCAGACACAAATCAATACCCGCTCCATTGACTTGTGACCCAAGTGTTCTATACATCATCTAGACGTTATTGAGTGCTGTTGAGTCCTAGTAAACTCTCAGCTCTTTTTTTGTCTGTTAAGGACACTTCAACTTAAAGTCAGTTTGATATCTTGTGATTTGGGTGCTTTTGGACCTGGTCATTTCATTCTATTGATCCCATCA
The DNA here is from genome assembly GCA_030556845.1 of Sugiyamaella floridensis. NCBI lineage: Eukaryota > Fungi > Ascomycota > Dipodascomycetes > Dipodascales > Trichomonascaceae > Sugiyamaella > Sugiyamaella floridensis. The sequence goes on along the minus strand of JAKTUT010000011.1, from coordinate 26,502 downwards.
TAATCTTCTTCTTCTTGACCTCTTCATTACAATGAGTGAGACTAAGGAAATGTACACTGGAACTGTGGAGGAAGTCACAAAGGGCGAAATCACCGATGCTCGTGTCCATGACCGTGTAGCTGAACGCCGTCTGTGCCGTAAGCTCGACTTCCACATTCTCCCCTTCATCACCATCATGTACCTGTTCAACGCTCTTGACAAGGGAAACATCTCCAACGCCAAGACTGACGGTATCGAGGACGACTTGCACATGCCCGACTCGGACTGGAACGTCATGTTGTCCATTTTCTACATTCCTTTTGTGTTGTGTGCTTTCCCCATCACCTTCATCATCAAGAAGTACAGCGCTGCTCGAGTCATTCCTATTCTCATGTTTGGCTTTGGTTCTCTGTCACTTATTTGCGCTGGAGTCACCAACTTTGGTGGTCTTATGACTGTGCGTTGGTTCCTTGGAATGTGTGAGAGTGCATTCTTCCCGGGAATCATCTATTACCTGTCCACTTTCTACCGACGTACCGAGCTCGCTCGTCGTCTGGCTGTCTTTTATGCTGCTGCCAACATGGCCAACGCTTTCTCGGGTCTATTGGCATTTGGTGTTTTCCAAATTAAGAACGGTGCCCTCAAGGGCTGGCAATACCTGTTCCTCATTGAAGGAGCCTGTACCGTGGCGTTTGCGTGTGTTGCGTTTATCTACCTGCCTCTGTCGCCGTCGCAGGCTCGCTTTCTCAGCGAGGAGGAGAAGGAACTTGCTTTCTACCGTATCCAGACCGATTCTACTGCTGTTGTTGGTGAGAAGATCAACTTCCGTGACGCTGTCAAGGTCTTTGCTCACCCTGTGACCCTCGGCTGGCTGTTTCTTGAAATCTGTCTCGGTGTTCCCCTCAACTCCATCAACAACTGGTTTCCTCAGATTGTTGGTTCTCTTGGAAAGGGTACTGTGCAGACTAATCTGTTCACTGTGGCTCCCAACGTGTCGGGTGCTGTGTGTCTTCTTATCCTTGCTTTCAGTTCTGATTTTGCCGGTGTTCGTTCGCCCTTCATCATGTTGTCGCTGCTCGTGTCCATTATTGGCTTTGCTGTGTTTGGAGCCATTGACACTCAGAAGCACATTGGTGTTGCCTACTTTACGTGCTTTCTCATGACTGCTGGAGGCTCAGCTAGTTCCGTGTTGACGTCGACCTGGTATAATAACAACACCCCTGGAGAGACTCGTCGTGCTGTTTTGTCTGCTGTTGGTGTTCCCCTCGCCAATGCTGCCGGTCTTATCTCGTCCAACATCTTCCTAGCCAAGGACGCTCCAAAGTATGTTCCTGCTCTTGGAATCACTGCTGGATTTGGTGGACTTGGAATCATTGTTGCTGGAAGCATCTACGCATACATGTATTTCGACAACCGTAAGCGCAACCGCCTTCAGGGAGTTAACTGGACGTACAAGGACGTGTCGACGAGTATTATGGGAGATGGACCCAAAAACCCCAGTTTCCGCTGGATGCTTTAGTTACTGTTGTTAATGAATGAATTTTTGGAAGTACCGCTTTGTAATTGTCAAGATGGAGGAATATGATTTCAATTTCTTCGGGTATAACGTTTTAGATTGTAGAGTCTTTCTTTGTTCCTTAAATTTACAGTCTTCTTCTACTTCTTTTTCATTACCTTTGGATATAGTTGTATATTTTATATTCTTCTTCTTCCTCAAATTTAGAGTCTTCTTTTTGTTCCTAGTAACCTGTTATTTACAGTCTTCTTCTTTCTCAAATTTATTGCCTTTTTCTTATTTTTTTTCTTCCTCTTCTTCTTCTTCTTCTTCTTCTTTTCGTCCTCCTCTTCTACTTCTTCTCCTTTTTCTTCTCCTTCTTCTTCTTGTTCTCACTATTAATTAATTTGATTCCTACTATCCCTCCTTTGATACTACTGTAGAAGTAGGAACACCTCTTAGCTCCGAAACCAACCTCCGAAACTAACCTCCGAAACACCACCACCAGCTGACAACCTCATGTATTGCCGTCTATGTCATTACACGCAACGGCTGCCCACCCATTGACGTCATCGTTTCATCGTTACATTCCGTTCGGCCGTTGGCTGACGTTTCTGCTTCCGTGGCGGGGGTTGGCACGGTGGGGTAAAGTGGAGGCGGGGGTCCTATCGACCCATTGGCGGGGGTCCAGGGGTTTATCACTGTATCATGCAATTATATAGATGAAAGTGGAGTAGGACACTCTCCAACTACAATTTTCTGTCTTCTCCTCACACAATGACTAACCCGTGTGATTTCTACGCTACACCTGACGTCAGTGCACTACGTAAAGCCTATGTCGGCAAGACTCTGGCCGAGATCCCGACTCCTGCCTTTGTCGTGAACCGCAAAACCGTCTATGACAACTGTGAACGCATGCTTCTAAGAGCTCAACGGCTTGGAGCCGAGTTCCGTGCTCATGTCAAGACTCATAAAACTATTGAGGGTACTCAATTGCAACTGGGTGAGAAGAAACAGTGCTCTCGTGTCGTTGTTTCAACGCTCATGGAAGCCTGGAAGATGCTACCTCTGTACCAATCTGGAGACATCACCGATGTTCTGTACGGTCTTCCTGTTGTCAAGTCGCGGATTGCAGAGCTCGTTCAACTCAAGAAACATGTAAAGAACGTCCGTCTTATGGTTGATCATCCCAGCCAGATTGATCTATTGACATCGCTTCCCGAAGGTTGTCCTTGGTCCGTCTTCATCAAGGTCGACATGGGAACGCACCGGGCGGGTCTTGCTACAGGTACCAGTGAGCTCGAGACAATGATCTCCAAAGTCATCAATGACAAGGGTGTACATGTGTCACTTTTTGGTTTTTACTGTCACGCGGGTCACTCATACGCTTCACCTACCGAGGAGGACGCTGCTGAGTTCCTATACCAGGAGATTGAGGCTGCTAATGAGGCTGCTGTCATTGCCAAACGTCTAGATGCCTCACTGGATCTTGTTCTGTCTGTTGGTTCAACTCCTACAAGTCATGCCTCTGAGATTGCAGACCTGTCTCGTCTCGAGAACCTGTCAGGTAAAGTGGAGCTTCACGGAGGTAACTATCCGTTTTGCGACTTGCAACAACTGGCTACACACTGTATCACGGACGAAAACGTGGCTTGCACTGTTGTAGCCGAGGTGGCCTCATGCTATCCTGGACGTGGCTCTTCTCCACCCGGTGAAGTGCTCATCAACGCTGGAGTCATTGCTCTTGCTCGTGAACCTGGTCCCGTACCTGGTTTTGGTAAAGTCACCACGCCTGGTCTTAACGGCTGGTCCGTAGGCCGTCTTTCCCAGGAGCACGGGATCCTTGTACCATCAACTGCCGATGCCAAACTTCCTGAAATCGGCACTCGTGTTCGCATCATTCCTCAGCATTCGTGCATCACTGCCAACGCTTACCAGTGGTATTACATCACTGATGGTGATGATAAAGTCGTCGATATCTGGACCACTTGGCGCGGTTGGTAGTTTTGCGCTGCTACTCATTGATCCAAACAAAAACGCATCAGTAACTAATAAGCTTTAATAAATATATAGAAACCTCGTCCCTAACTGTTGGTTTTTTGGTTTTGTTTGGTCTGTCAGTTACCTCTGAGGAGGGAATTGATATCGCATTCCCGAAGTCTTGGTCGATGGAGTGCTGGTAGGAGAAGATGATGAGAACGAGGGCGACTTACGAGCATATAGACTCGACGAAGAAGAGCTGAGCCGACCATTTCGACTGCGACTCCGCGACTTGCCGCGTTCTTTCTCCTTTTTGCGATCTTTCGTCTCCTTGGAATTGCGTCCTTCCTCAACCTCAGATATACCTGTTGTAGGCTTTGGCTGCTTCTTCTTGCTCTTGCGAATGTTGGATGCTCCCCGTAACAGACTTTCGAGCCGGAAAGTACCCTCGGTAGCTGCTGCCGCCTTGGGTACCTTGGGAAGACTTTTGTCACGCTTTCCATTCTGTGAATCTGATCCAGCAGATGCAGAATCATCGCCAGTTCGTAATCCTAGTCCCTGGACTGCCCCGCCGACACGGTGTCCGTCCTGATAACTATACTCATCAGCAGTGCTGTTGGATAGCTTGCGTCGCATGGATTCTTCGTCCATGGACACCTGCGTCTCACTCTCATTACTGCTCGATCCTGACCGCGAGTGCCCGAACTCCACAATGTCTCGCTGCCGGGCAAACGAAGCTCCACCCGTGTAGATGGTGCGAAGCGAAGAGTTGGACGCTTCAGTTGCCAAGTTGCCAAAACCAGGTGTCGCTGGCGAGTTTCCAAACGAGTCACCAAGGCTTGTCTTGAATGATGTCGTAGACGGCGTACGCGCAAGGGAGTGCTGAAGAATAAGCGACACTTTCTTTTCGTACAATTGCGGTACGGACTCAACAGGGTCAACGTTGTCTGTGCTCAAATCAGTATCAGTAACAGATGTGTTATGTTGGTGATGCCGGCTGTCAAAGTCGTCCTGAAGGTGACGCCCATAGCCTCGCAGATCGCGCAAACGCCCTTCTGGCTCTCCCAGATAGACATTTCCGCTTCCAGCATTGCTGCCACTTCTTCCAGGCCACATGCCACTTCCGATATCGAGACTGCTGCTACCGCCATCACTGCCTCGGCCATCTCGTGGCCCTCCGCGACGACCCCGTTCATTCGCGCGAGACCGCTTCATGTCCCTAGTAAAGAAGGAATCAAGATTGTCAAGGGCTGTCCACATAGTGCTGAGTGAGCCGTTAATTCCTCCGGACGGGCTCTCAAGATCTTCAGCTGCAGAAATGCTATCCATTCTATCGAGTGCAGTTCCGAAATAACCTCCATACTCCTCCTTGTGGAATTGGAAGTCGTCGGCCGTCGCTTCACTAGACTCAACTGCCAACGTGTCGGTCTCAGACGAGCTGTTGCACGTGTATAATACCGAGTGCACATTATTGCGCGTTAACTCTGTGGCCACTACCGGCATAGGAATAGACCATCCACTCTCTTGCGGAATACCAAATAAAGTGAGCGTCTTTTCAAAATCTTTACGCAAATGCTCAGTTCCCATACTTAATCTGAGAACGGGACCATCCAAAGAGCTCGCAGGAATGCTAACTTTTGCATCCAACACACCCATGGCTTGCTCTGCATAGTCGGTGCGCAATAATCTGAGCAAAGGAGAAATGAAATCAGCCCCCACTCCGGCGAACTCTTCCTGGCGAAGGTCAACCTTTGGTAGAAGTATCTTCAGAATGGCGAGAACCTCCTTCTTCACCCATCGAATCTTGTTGTGCACCAAACCCAATAGCAAGTGAAGAACAGTGAATTGACATTGTGGGAAGAAGTTCGTGAACAGCGCATTCACAGATTGGGCAATAAAATCGTCCTTGGCACGGAAGCGCTGCTTTGCAAATGATGTCAGAATACGTGAAAACCCAGATAGATGCGCTCCTTCGCTGTCACACATGTCACGCAGACGCAGCGCAGAAGCTTCCAATTCAGGTGACAAATCGCCTGTGTCGAAGGAATGCAAGAACCGTGGAAGACTTATTGCAATAGCAAGAGCCAGGCGGTCTGGCCCAGCAATAATATCAGAACCCTCAAGCATATTTAAACGATCAAGGAGCTGGTGAGTTTGCTCCCATGCCAACGAGGATCTAAGACCTGGAATGAGAGCACGCTGCAGTCCAGTAAACACGGATCCACCTGATCGCAACGCGTTCCAGCGGGGCGGGAAAACAGCCATGAGCGCCGCAACAGTCTCTGGAGATTCAAGATCAATCTTGGAAATAAACTTGCCAAGAATCGATAGAACTTCTATAAACTCCTGTTCCACAGGCGTTCCTAGACATGCAACACTAGTCCAGAAGAGCTGCGGATAGTTGATCAGTTCTTGCGGATCGAGTTCTGCCGCAACTGCGTTCAGAGTCATTAGAATCTGCATTGCAAACTCCTGAATATCTGGCTTGGGGTCAGATATCGTAGTGGACAATCGAAACAACATATCAGACAGCATCCTAAGGTCAATGCTCGACAAGAGGCACCTAAAGATTTGGTACGAGCGACAAGCAATGTGACGAACTGGGCAGGTGGTGGCCCACAGAAGAGCTTCTCTAGCCCATTGCTCTTGAAGTCCAGGCCATACATCAACAACTTCCGTTGGACCCTCATCTGTCTCACTCTTAGATGAGTCCCCACGAACAACAGCCAATATACCTTGTACTAGTCGAGCCATTGATTTGGGAACTCGACCGCCCTGTCCACCATTCCGCTCACTGCTCAAATCATCGTAACTCCATGACAGTTCGTAAGATTGAGAGCCGTTCGAAATTCCATACAGCACAGAAATGGCTCTCTTTTTCTGGATCTCCTCACATAGTTTCAGAGCGGCAGAATTACGGGAGATTCCTGCGCCCACTAGCTGGTAAACAATATGAACCAGGAGATCGCGAGCTTTGTCTCGCACGATTAGCATGTACTGGTCAAATAGAGCCAGAACTACATGCAGTATCAATGGGATGCGGGGTCTGATGGCCTCTCTCGGCGTTGACAGAAGATCGACCAGCATAATCATAGCAAGTAATCCCTTTGAGAAAGAAGCCTCTTTTGAAGAACTGGACTGTATGAGATTGGAGATCTTCGCAACGTAAGGAAAAGTAGATTCGGCAACTCTCGTATCGTAAGGTTCGGGATGAACTGATATCATGTTTTTCGGTGTCAAGTAAGCAACTAACGCATCTACCAGCTGACCACCAGCGGGTGTATTTGACAGATAGAGCAGGATTCTTCTTGACAGCTCAACGAATCCGGGATCCCGGCGCTCAAGACTATGATGGAACACAAAATCCATGACTATCTTGACATTTCCTGGGTACATTCCGTTTCCCAAAGCAACCCACAAAGCTTCAACCTCATTTTGGATGCGATCACTGAATGTAACAGTGATCTCAAACAAATTGGCTAGGACCATGATAGTGGATGGCGATGGAATATCATTCATTTCCATCTGCAGCTCCATGGCCTGAATCCAAGGAAGCAATACGGCCAAGATATCACGACGCGACATATCGTTGACCTCAGTGAAGTACTTGGTCAGCTCCGAAAATACGTAATAAGCCTCATCCGAGTGGTCGGCTGCAAATCGACTTGAGAGATTAAACATGGCCCTTTTGTAAACCGCCTTTGTGCGGTTGGTAATCGAGATTTGGTACTCCATCAAGCACGAACTTCCGTAGAAACGGAGCTCTGTGGCATGAAGCAACTCAACAGCCAGACTGCGGACAGTAACATCCTCGTCACCTGTCTTAAAGAGGCCAAGCGCAAGCAGCTGTCTGACATCACAAGGATAGTCAGGAACCTCCAACAGCAGTTCCGCCAAGGCGATAAAGTAGCTCTTTGAAGCACTTGGTTTTGAATGCTCGGTGTATCCACTGGCCACAGTTTCCTGAAAGATAATGGGGTGGTCAGGATTTCCTGTGAGTAAGTTCTTGAGCGCTCGACGACCGTAAAGGTGCATTTCATCGTTCGCTCCATCAAACATTGCCGCGATCCACTTCAGTATAGCAGTCACGTTAAACCCTGTGTTCGATTTGCGTCTGCCAGATACATCCGCCGGTTGAACCATTGGACCATAGCACAATGTTGCCATACAACTATAGATAGCATCATCAAACTTTTTACGCTCAAGCTCCATTGATGCTACCACTATGTTATGATCGTTCATATCCTTTGTAGTAGCAAGTACAGAGCGTTTCATCTGGGCTTCGCGCTCACGTGCAACCGTCCAATTCTCGCCAACAGTGCACCACTCGTGCACAAGTGAAAAAAATCGTAAGCGAGACTCAAAGTTAATAGGTGAGCTCCGCGTTTTGCTCAAGCCCACTGACTTGTAGACCCCTTCGAGAAGACCGCAGAAGTAACGTCGCAGCTTCTGATAGTTATAAATCAGTTGTATGTGAGGGGTTGACAAAAAGGAACGGAGAGCATTCAGGAACCCCATCAGCTCAGCGACAATCCATTCATCATCGGCAATGTCTGGGATCTCCAAATAGTGCGCTGTAACCTTAAGAAGATGTGAAACTTCGGTGATGAGACGGTCCTGACGAATGTTAGCAGAAGCGTTCACTGCTGTACTCTCTCGGCGAGTAATTGAAGATCCACTACTTCCCAATGTTGAAGATGAAACATACGAGTTACCGTTATTAATTTCGTCCTTCCACGACTCAATAACAGGGTGAAGGCACTCCAACAATGTCTTGTATATGTTAACGTTGATGCACGTGATACCAGAAACAATTGCGTCACGAATAACAGGATGATCCACTCCGAGCAGAGGAATAACCATGCGAAATACTGAGCGGACCGATGTAATGCGTTGGTGGTGAATAGTGATTTTCTGAGCGGATTTCTTGCGTCCATGCTGCGGTTGGCTGTTGTCCGGAATGTGAAGCCTCTGTTCATCAGTAAGAGTGAGAGTAGAGCATGCTACCATGAGATAAATACGCCATTGCTCAACAACAACTTCGGCATGAGTTCTCATTGGATGCTTCAGGATGAAAGCCTTCGCTGCTGCACTGACGGAGCTCTCCTGACGAGAAAACTCGACAACAGCGTCATACATTCTTACCAGCCTTATGCACACAATGTTGCGGCAAATTGCAACCGGCATTGGGTAAGATTCAAAACATTTCTTGATGAAAGACGGAAACGCCTTTATCCACAGCGCAGTGTCAACCCCATAGTCAGACTCGGTGAGTAGAGCTAGTGTTTCCTGTCTCTTCTTGCTATGCAGCTTGGCCAGCCGGCTACGTTCAGGCATGCTAAGAGAAACCTCCGGTTTAAACGACTCCAGCAATGAACTAACTTCAGCCACTTCCATGAACTGAATCAAGCGAGATGGCGGAGTCATATCGCTCTTGGAGGGCTTACGAGAATGGTTTCCTTTTGCACTCAGCGATAGTCCATATGAGCATATGGCTTTGTCAAAATCCACTGTCAGTTGAAGGATTCGAACGGCTAATGATCTGACTGCTCTGTCCTGAGAGCATAGAAAGAACAAACCATTGCCCTCAATTTCTTCGACAGCTGACCATAGAGAACTCATAGACAACTCAGTGCGGTTCGAAGCAAGACTCGATGTATCCTCTGTGGTGGCAGAAGTTGCAGGGCTTTCATGGCGCGATGTCTCACCAGGGGTGGTTTCCTTTGGAGATATGCCATTGACCTTGTCAATCCAGAGAACAATGAGAGCCACGTAAAGCCGCAACAGTTTCTCGAACTCTGATGTCTTCGAAGGAGGGCAATCTGGACTCGTAAATATCTTCTCATCAAACGCAAACATGAGTTTCGTGTATACGTTCAATACAGCACGAGTGTCAGCAATCTTGGCCAGCGTCTTCAGAGATCTCATAGACACCTGAGCCACAGCAGAAATCGAGTGTGTCACATTTCGACACAAGATCTCTACAGCCTTTGCTAGATGTGAACTAACCTGCGAAGAACCACCTGTAGCTGGGGCGCCGGAGACCTCTCCCATACACCATGGAAGTGCCTGGAGAACAACTATGAATAGCTCAATCGAAGCCTGTCGGTATGCCTGACTCGATGAGTTCTCCGATCCAAAAGAGAACGACACAGTAGGTTTCAGTTGAATCGGCTTATCGTCAGGTGTCACAACATGTGCTCCATACTGAGCATCGTACATTGTAGCCAGCCGAATAATTGCTTTGCAGAATGTATCGTAAAACTGGCCCAGATTTCCAACCGGAGTGGGAAGCTGCTTTAGTTCAATTGTAGGAGGAACCTGGTACTCTGGGAGCTGTGGAATAGATCTGGACGGCTTCGAATGAGACGGAGATGAAGATCTCGAGTGAGATGCCTGGAATGCGGATCTATGGCGTGTAAACGCTCGTGGATACGCACCCATTTCTTCAAGTACCTCCTCGTTGGGGAATCCGGGCTTCTTGACGGCGCCACCATTGGCAAAATCATGTAGAATTTGAATAAATGCACGAATAGCAACGCTCGTTCTTTCAGGAATCATGTTGTCAATGTAAATGGAGTTGACATTCTTTGCGGATATTCCTCCACCCCACATCATTTGCGGAATAACATTCTCCAAAACGTATTCGAGGTAACCATGGGCACCTATACGGATCATGTAGACACAGGCACTACTGACTGCCGGATCAACCGAGACCCATTGCTTTCTAGCACTGCTGCTTGACTGGTTGTTGCTGTTATTGAACAACAGGGCCTTGCATACCTCGTCCAATTTCTTTGTAGTGCTGTTGAGCGACTCAGTCCACCGGAATACGAACACCCATAAGAGTCTCACTGCACCAATATAGAAGACGGCTCGATGGGCTCGCGACTTCTCTTTGGTCTTGGGTAGGTTTGCCTCGATAATGTGAAGCCAGTTCGATAGAAAAAGCTGCTGAGGGGCAACGCTGAGCACAACAGATGAGAGTTCAAATGCAGCAGCCCAATACTTGGGTTTGCGGACCATAAGTTCTGCCTTGGAAAACAGCTTCTCTATTGAACCAACCCACATAGGGTGGTTGAGTTCAGCCGATGCAAATCCTGAAAGCGGAAGGAGAATCTGAGTTATAGCTTGCGCATACTCCTCCTTCACAACAATACTATGAGAATTCAACGCGTTGCTTGAGCTTCCAGAGCCAAGACTGCTTCCAATAGCACCGCTCATGGATGTGGTGGATCCGACCCCAGTGAAAGTCTGCGAGAAAAACTTCACAAGCGAGTCAAGAAACTCTGCAGACTCCTCTAAAGCATCCATAGGATATATCTTAAGTCTCAGGTATCTCATTCCTCGAATGATGAGTGCCATGTATGCTGTATCACTGTCGCGGGTGATGGTGGTAGGGAACTTTTCAAACTCAGAGATAAATCGGTCCCCGACACTGACAAACCGTTTCTCAGACATCTCACCAACAATCTTGGCTACCAAGTCCCAGTTTGCTTGCTGCAAGATGCTCTGAGACAGAGCACGCGGATCTGCAGTTCTCAAGTGCTTGAAACAAGTTTCCTCCAGCTTTTCTGTAGACTCTTCGCCAAGTACGTTTGGTGGGCATTGCTTGACGACTTCCATCAGTACACGATATAATAGATATGTGGTGATGAGTTTTGTTGGTTCTACGGCACTGCCGGATTTGCGAGCTTGCTCTATGCGAGCTTCCTGCCACATCTTAACCGAGTCAACGACTGCTTTCGGCTTACGATGGGCCACACCACCAAAAGATGCTATGATTTTGTCAAAGGAAGTATCAACACCCTCACCAAGAATGCTTGTGACATCGGGTTCCGAATTATACGAGTAGCTGAAGCAAAGGTTGAGTTTTCGTTCGGCGTCGCGCACAAACTGGGTGAAGAGAACGTGGAACGCATACTCTGCTGGTGTTGTTTTCGGGTCGACTTTCATTTTGGGGGGCACAGCAGGGGTCTCAGATGGTTGAATTGAGGTTAGAACTGGCATGGCATGCATGCCTGCTGCTCCCAATGAGTCCATTGCCTCTAGCGATGGAATGTCAATAGATTGGGGGCCCGCTCCTATATCAACAAGCGGTTGTTGTTCAGGCGGTGGGGCTGTGGCCATTGAAAACGTCTCGTTCTGTCCTTGCCTTGCTGCGTGCAAAGATCCAGCTCTGCTGAGTGGCGCGACAGGTGAGACTACATTTGAGTTTGGTGTATAGGCCGGAGGAATAGCGGAATTCGGCATCTGGTAAGTTTCCGAGAGTATAGCTTGTTGAGACGAAGGTACTGAAGGCATCGTTCCTGGCGATATGACTTGAGACTGGGCCAAGCGAGATGCAAAGGCAGCGGTAGCCACATCCCCTCCACCCGATACTGGTGAGGTCAAAGGAGCTGGTTGAGGAGTCAAGGGAGCCAGATGCGGGACTTGTGCCGTGAAAGGAGTCACAGGCAAGTCTGAGGTCACAGAAGTATCAGGAGCAGGGATTTTGAGTTGTCGTAGTCTGTTTACTGGCGGAACAATGGGTGTTGAGCCGGCCGTTTGACCGGTAAGGATCGGGTTCGTAGCAGTTGGTCGTGAGACAGTTGCAGCACGGGTAGGACGAACACTCATTGGTTGAGACATTTCTCGTACGGCGGTGTTTGGAAGCGATTGATTGCGGTCATGATGAGGTCGTGAAGTCTGTTCTGAGCCGTCTGCGTTCTTGCGCGAGAATCCATCGTCGAACTGAAAGTCCTCCATAGTTGCTGGACCCCTTCACAGAGAGGGCACAAACAGTTGACAAAGCAGTACGGCTTGTAAGATGCCTGCCGGTGTTTAGATGCAATGGAATTGTGTAACGGTTGATACTAGGCGAGATCGAACACAATGCAACAGGGCCAGTGTAGTGGATGGTCCAAGTTTAAGAGATGAAGTGCCAAATTATACCTATTTGAGACCCTTTCAAATCGCGGTAAGTGAGGGTAATAGGGTTTAGGGAAGTATATGTGAATGAAATGGGGGGGGGGGGTCGTTCGACAGTTGAGTATAGAAGCCGTCAATAAGAAGTTACAAAGGTTTGTAGGTGTATCGTCCATGTAAATTGGATGTCGCTTACTCGTGTTTGATAAAGCTTTCAAGGAAGAAATAGTCGCCAGGACCTCATTGATCCTTACCCCGATTTTTTCTTATCGTGGTCACGTGAGTCAGGGGTTATACGCTCAGTACACTTCAGTCCGTACAGTTGAGTCAGTACACTTCAGTAGAGTCCAGGTCAACTATTCTTTATGCTGAAAAGTCTATAATAAATGAACTGGTGATGTTTGTTTTGGCATCATTGGCTAGAATTCGTATATTTGTTCGTCATACTGATTGACCACAAATTGATGGCTATAAGGAGCAAAATGAGATGCGATCATGATGAAGCGGGGCGCTGCTTTATATATTTTTTTCAGTCTACCTACTCAAAGTCTGGTTCTACCACTTTGACTCGGAATAGTCATAAACTGGGTAATTCTTGTCATGTTGTTTTCTCATAGGATCCTCTCATTGAAATTTGTAAAGAAGAACCACTTATGGGGGATATTTCTGAGTATCTAGTTAGTAGGTATCCTATACCCGCACTGTTGAAACACTCAGTCACCACTCATTGCTCTGTAATGTCGCAAAACCCTTTACAAAACGCTTTATATTGAAACGACATGGTATTGAGTGTATAGTATAAAAACTTGGCCCTCGTATTGCTACCGTGGGATCTACAAAGCCAGGGGTAAGCCCTTGCCGCTATCTACAGTATCATGCCAGTACCAAGTTAAGACCATTTTAACTTTATTGATAGTTGTATGAAACGATTGACTTTTAAGCACTTGTACGTGAATTCGAGTCGAAGGATTAAAGAATTACTTTAAAAGATTTTTAACGCCGTATTTATTGTATTTCTACCTTTGATATGCCAACTAAACGACAAAACCACCATTGACACGAATCGTCTGACCATTGATCCAGCCAGACTCAGGTAGACAAATCATGGCTATGGCATCGGCAATCTCGCTGGGCTGACCAAGACGTTTGGCTGGTGTCATATTGCTAATCATTCCAATTGCCTGCTCAGAGTTGGCCTTGAGAAATAGTTCTGTGGCTGTAGGGCCTGGAGCAATAGTGTTGACATTGATCCCCTTTGCAAAGAACTCCTTGGCAGCACAACGCGCGTACTGCTCAATGGCACCCTTGGACATGACATAGGGAGCATAGCGGGGATGGATATGGGATGCACCACACAGTGATGATGACACAAAGACAATCCGTCCTCCTGAAGGAATATGAGCCGCAGCAGCCTGGGTCAGAAGAATAGGCCCACGAACATTGATCTGGTATGAGCGGTCGATTTCACTCGTCGTAACCTTCGAAGGCTCTTCCAGGATCATAACTCCAGCATTGTGAACAATAATATCGATTTTCGAGTACTTTGCAACAACCTTGCTGACAAGATCTTTGATATCTTGTTCATTGGAGCTATCGCTCTTGATGACGAGGTGGTCGTCTCCTAGTGTATCACGTAGTTTGGACGCCGACGCTTCATCACCTCGATAAGTAGCCACAACCGATGCACCAAGCTCGTGGAACTTGGATACAATGGCTGCACCAATACCATTGGTACCTCCAGTGATAATAGCAACCTTTCCTTTGAGAGTTCCGTTTAGAGACATTGTTTAGTACGGGGAGAGCGCGATGAGTTGAAATAATACGAGGTGTGATGCAATGAGCCACTGTTTGATTGTTGGTTTTGCAAACTGTTGAGATGGCTATAACCTCGTAGGAACCGTCCTCTTTATATACTTAATACCGCCCCATCGCTCATAGCGGATATACCAGACGCCGCATCGTCGATATGCACAATGGCGGATTTAAGATCTTGGCGTAATCTGCCGGCCCGAACGGATCCTACATATGGTGCAACACTGCCACAGGCACATCCGTGCCGACCGAGAGGCTTGCGGACATTGTCGGTTTTAGGGATTTTTTGTTCTACAAAGCAGTTGGTGGTTTAGAAGGCATCGGTATAGCACGCTGCTTCTCGGATCTCAGCTTTACATCACGTGATGCACAAAGCGGCTCTGAGCGGCGCTCCAGTCACGTGTAGGGCACGTGATGACTGGTCTCAGGTAGAGGCTATTTGCTCATTCTTGTGATGTACTCTTGTAATGATGACTTTACTTAACGTTTAATTACTATATGACCTGAATCCTCGTACCGCCATGATTCTCCTAGTATTCCCTAGAAGCTCCTTCTTAGCCCTGACGGTTCTGCCTGTTCACCATACCACGCCGCCAGAGGCGCTTTTATCAGGTAGCCACTTTACTGGGCAGGCGCTTTATCGGGTAAGCCCATCAGACTTGGTGATCTACGTCACGTGACCTGTCCCGGTCCACTGCTCTCAGTCTCTGCTGGCTTTCAACTACTTGGAAAGCCATTATTTGTCTCAGGTTCAGCTCAACTCTACCTCACCCACAATGGCGTTGATGTGGCTATTATGACTGTGGGCCAATCAACTGTTCAGATCCACGGTGATAATAAAAGCTGTGTACACCAGGGCTCCGCCAACCATACGAATGATACGAGGCCATACTTGCCGTATATAGTTGTGAACGATCTTGACAGAATGACAGCTGCGTGGGCGCTGTACGAGTCTGTGCGGTGCCGCATGTTGATCCTGAAGTCCAAGCATTGCTCAGTGTAAGGCTAAACTATCTAACTGTGAAGTGGTGTCGGTCGCTCCTGTCACACCCTTAGTGGCTCTAGCTAAGCTGTCCAGATTGTCCAAACAGTCACACTGCTAGGCATTTGTTTGGCGGTTCCAGGTTCACGGATAACCGTTGATATCAATCACATTGCTGAGTCACAAGTGCCGTACCCATGTGTCGTATGTGACTGTCGATATCCCGTCGTATCTGCAGATGACATGCAGGGGTTGGCATCATCATGGTGCCGTGCGTTTGGACGATCCAAGGTCGACTACAAAAAGTAGGAGGTTTCTCCTGATGGCTTTGTCTTCAAAGATTCAACAATGGCGGCAACTGATCTCCCTAGTACGCAATCGCATTCTGACGAGGTAGTGACACTCGACAACATCGCCGAGATCCTCAAGGCTGACAACTTCATTCAGACGATCATCGTGTCTGTGGATGGTCGCTTGCAAGGCCGTATGGTTTCCAAGGCCAAGTTCCTGGCTGGTCTGACCGAAGGCGTCCCATTTATGAGCGTTACCTATGCGGTTGATGTCACTGGTAGTATTTACGCGCCAGAGCACTTCAAGGCCTTCCGTTCAAAGGTCGACCTTATCCAGGGCTGTGGAGACTTCTTCTTTAAGCCTGATCTCAGAACATTCCGTCGCATTCCCTGGGCCAACAATCGTCCAGTTGTACTTGGATACATATATGAGAGAAACGCGACGAGTCCTCTCGTTATAGACTCACGTACTGTCATGGCCGATATCATGGCCAAGTATGACGCAGCAGGTCTGACTCCTTATGCTGGAAGCGAGGTGGAATTCTCAACGTATAAAGAGACGGCAGCTTCGGCCCTTGACAAGGTTTCCAAGCCAGATGTGGCTCTTACGCCGTTCCGATCGTGCACTCAAGCTTATGCTGTGTCAGAGCAAGATTCCCCCTTCTATGAAGAAGCTGTATCTGCTGCGCTTGCTTTCCGTCTGCCTCTCGATTCAGTTGGTACCGAAGGTGGTAAGTCGGTTGATGAGATGTCTCTTGATTACTGCCGAGCTGACGAGCAGGCCGACCGGGTTGTTTTGTTGAGATGGTTACTGCGTGGAGTTGGTGAGAAGCATGGAGCATTCCCTCTTTTCATGGCTACTACGAATGGAGGGGTACAAGGTTGTCACTTTCACATCTCTCTACGAGATAAGGAGGACGACAATGCCTTTTATTCAGAGGAAGCCTTGGATGGACCAGAAGGCCTTGAACACTTCACTGAAGTTGGCCGACACTTTCTGGCGGGCATCATTGACAAAGGAGTCGATCTCAGCTGCATGGTTGTTCCTAACGTCAACTCATTCAGGCGAACTAGTCAGTATAAGTGTATTTCAGTGCTTACTTGGGGTGCTGAGGACCGATCAAGTACTATGCGAGTGATTGTTAGTGGTAAATCGACCCGGATCGAGGTGCGGTTCAGCTCTAGCGACGCCAATCCTTATCTGGCACTGTCTGCTATTCTAGCACTTGGTCTACGCGGCATTGAAAAGAAGATTCCTCTTGAAGCGCCAGCGTTGAAAACATACTTTGACTACGAGGAGAAGTACCCTCCGGATATGAAGACACTGGATAAACTGCTGCCCGAGACACTTCCGCGGTTGTCCAAGAATCTTACTGACGCTGTTGCTAAGTTCAAGGCCGAAGATAGTGTTTCGCACGAGCTGTTTGACAGCTACTTTGTCGAGTACTACGCCCAGACTCGTGAGACCGAACAGCGTGCCTACGAGAAGGCCATGCAATCAACGGTCAGCCAGTGGGAGTTTGCACGATATATCAATATTTAAGTTGCAATCGTGCAACTGGCGTGTCAATCTTCACTTTTAATCTTTGCTTTCAATCTTTGCTTTCAATCTTCAATCTAACTTGTAGCTTTTATACTGCCGTGCTTGTCGTAATGGTTTTTTCTCTGCCCTTTTGCCCCCCTGAGCAAATAGTTTGTCCAGCTTCTGAGCTCCCCTGAGAAGCACTGCTAGACCCTGTCAGCCCTTATGGGATATGCTCTTATCGCGTACGCGCTTTATCGGGTCGGATCTCGACATCCGAAGGTCACGTGATACCTCCTCTTGTAGCGATGAGCTCTACTTTAGGAGATCTCACTTCCAACACTTTCTCCCGACCAAGACTTTGTTTGTGTCGCAGGTTTAACTCAACCTTGTATTGCACCTCTAACAGTTGACGTGACTGACACGGCTCTGGGTCCATTAGATCCACAGTGATCTGAAGTCGTGTATGTAACTCGCCACAGGTCCAGCTTCACAGCCCTCCTCGTATAACGGGCCGCTAGATACGAGGCACTTACTACTGTTTGCAGATGTGATGATGTTAAAGGAATGTTATCTACTTGGACTGCTTTACGAGTATGCGTGGTACCGTATGTTGAAGGCGAGTCATTGCTCCGTGTAAGGCTATGCTATCTAACGGTTGAAGAACGTGGGTTCGCCCTTAGCGGCAGCTAAGCTTTCCAAATGGTCGCAATGCTGGGCATTAGTTTGGCGGTTCCGGGTTCAAGAATAACAGTTGATATCAGTCACACTGCTGACTCATCAATGTCGTGCCCTGTATCGAAGGTGGCGTTCCCCGTCGCACATCAACATGCAGGGGTTGTTATCGGCATGGGGGTCTGGACTGTTGGAGGCGACTATAAAGGTAGGAGATATCCCCTAGTTGTGCTTGTTGTCTCCAAAGATTCAGCAATGGCGGCTATTGACAATTCCTCTTTGCATTCCAATGAGGTGACGCTCGACAATATCGCCGAGGTCCTCAAGGATGACCTTGTCGTGCAGACCATTGTCGTGGCCATTGATGGTCATTTGCAAGGCCGTATGGTTTCCAAGTCCAAGTTCCTGGCTGGTCTGACCGAGGGCATTCCTTTTGTGAGTTTTCTCTACTCGACTGATGTGTCTGGTCGTATCTATTCACCTGAATACTTCAAAGCCTTCCGCTCAAAGGTCGACCTTATCCAGGGCGGTGGAGACTTCGCGTTCAAGCCTGATCTCAAAACATTCCGTCGCATGCCCTGGGCCAACAATCGTCCAGTTGTACTTGGACACGTATATGAAAAGGGCTCATCGACTCCTCTCGTTATAGATTCACGCAGCGTCATAGCCGATATCATGGCCAAGTATGACGCAGCAGGTCTGACTCCTTATGTTGGAACCGAGGTGGAGTTTTGTACGTACAAAGAAACGCCAGCTTCGGCCCTTGACAAGGTTTCTAAGCCAGATGTGGCTTTGGTGCCATTCCGGTCGGGTACTAAAGGTTATGCTGTTTTGGAGCATGACTCCTCCTTCTACGAGGAAACTGTCACTGCTGCGCATGCTTTCCGTCTGCCTCTCGATTCAATTGGCACCGAATCGGGCAAATCTGTTGACGAGATATCACTAGATTACTGCCGAGCCGACGAGCAGGCCGACCGAGTTGCTTTGCTGAGACTGTTGCTGCGTGGAGTGGGCGAGAAGCATGGAGCGTTCCCACTGTTCATGGCATTTACGGGGGCTAGTGTGCAAGGAAGCCACTTCCACATTTCGCTTCGGGATAAGGACGACAATAATGTCTTCTATTCGGAGGAAGCACTGGAAGGACCCAAGGGCCTCGAACACCTGACTCAAGTGGGCCGGCACTTTCTGGCGGGTATCATTGATAAAGCAGCCGATCTCAGTTGCATGGTCGTCCCCAACATCAACTCATACAAGAGAGCAAATCGGTTGAAAATCCTTTCAGTGCTTAGTTGGGGTGCCGAGAGCCGGGCAAGCAGCATGCGAGTGATTGTTAGTGGTACGTCGACCCGGATCGAGGTGCGATTCAGCTCTGCTGATGCCAATCCTTATCTGGCGCTCTCTGCAATTCTAGCACTTGGTCTCCGAGGCATTGAAAAGAAGATTCCACTTGAAGCGCCTTCCATCTCTAGTTATTACAACTATGATGACAAGTATCCTGTGGATATGGAGACACTGGGCAAGTTCCTGCCTGATACGCTGCCTCAATTGTCTAAGAATCTCTCCGATGCTGCTGCTAAGTTCAAGGCTGAAGACAGTGTCTCACACGAGCTGTTTGACAAGCATTTCGTCGAGTACTACGCACAGACTCGTGAGAACGAGCAGCGGGTCTACGAAAAGGCGTTGCAAACAACCGTCAGCCAGTGGGAGTTTGCCCGGTACATTAATGTTTAAGTGGAAGGGATGGATATCCTTGATCCTTCAAGTGGAACTGGTATGTCCATCTTCATTTATAAGATTCACTTGATGCTCCAAGTGGAACTGGTATGTCAATAATCACTTAATTTTCACATAATCGTCACTTGATCCTTCAATGTCACTTCAATCTTCACTTTCAATCGTCACTTTTTTTTCATCACATTTAATCTTCACTCTAAATCTTCACTCCCAAACTTCACTTCATATCTTTACTTCCAACTTCACCTTTCAACCTTCACTTTCAATCTTCACTCTTAACCTTCACTTTCAATCTCACTTGTAGCTTTGAGCCCGTTACTGTTGACTTTGTTGGTTCATCTTAGTTTTTTGGGCCACTCATCTCAGACCTTCACGTGATCTCGGCTGGAGAAGACGATAACTGCCAAAGTTCGGCGTACCGATGGTAGGAAACCGGTCCACTCGGGCCGCAATCTCCCCCAGATAACAGGGAAGCAATCTGGCCTAGCGGATGCGAATTGCTGTGTTATTTGCAGCTGTAATGCATGGTGACTGGACCCGCTTTGTATACGAGCTCATCAATCTGATACGAGAAGTTCATGGTAGGTCCATAGTACAAAGTTGATTAAACCACCTCACTGGTAAGATAACGCTGGGGATGATACGAGCTTGTGTACGGTTGTCAGTGATGATACCGTGATGGGCTAAAGCAGTCTAGTCTGCAGATTTGTTGGCACAATTTCTCCGTGTTGGTTCTACTAACTGCAATTCACACTTGGACATCGAATCATGATTCGTATTACAGTTGTTACCATTCCCTTTTTTGTTACGGATCCTGGGTATTTGTAACACACTATAAAACAATTAGCTACGCTGAAATTTGTTCATGATCCGAAATGACATGAACTTGACCAGAGCAGTTGTTGTCTGAGCTTACTTCGTATGTGATGGAGATGCCGTCGTATGCATCATCATACGCACTCATTAGTCATGACCAGATCAAAGTGGTGCCGTGTACTTGTCTACAAAGATATAAAGGAAGGCAATTGCTGCGGTTTTTGCACGGTTCAAGTCTTTCCATTGCTCTCAATCTTTACGTTATGACTGCTACTGACAATTCTTCTTCGCTTCCCGTCGAGGTCACGGTCGACAATGTCGCCGAGGTCCTCAAGGATGACCTGTGCATACAAACGGTCGTGGTGTCTACTGATGGCCAGATACGCGGACGAATTGTGTCCAAAGCCAAGTTTCTGTCTGGCCTAGCCAACAATGGCATCCCATTCATGAGTATCCAGTACCTCGTGGATGTTGCTGGCGACATCTACTCACCCGAATACTTCAAGGCATTCGAGTCCAAGGTCGATCTCATCGAGGGCTGTGGAGATTACTGCTTCAAGCCTGATCTCAAAACGTTCCGTCGTATCCCCTGGGCTGACAACTGTCCCGTGGTACTTGGGTTTCTGTATGAGAATGACTCGTCGACTCGAGTCTCGGTCGACCCGCGTAACATCCTTGCTGATGTCATGACCAAGTACGATGCGGCAGGTCTCACTCCTTATGTGGGTACAGAGGTGGAGTTTGCAACGTATAAGGAGACTAAACAATCAATGCTGGAAAAGGTCAGCAAGCCCGAAGTGTCACTGGTGCCCTTCCGCACCTGCGCTCGTCCTCATGCTATTGCCGAGCAAGATTCTCCTTACTACAAAGATGCCATTACTAATGCCCACGACTTCCGCGTGTCTCTAGATTCTTTGTCCACCGAGGGTGGCATATCCGTTGACGAAGCTTCGCTTGACTACTCACGGGCTGACGAGCAGGCTGATCGCGTCGTGCTGCTGAGATGGCTGCTGCGTGGAGTTGGTGAGAAGCACGGAGCATATCCAGTTTTCATGGCATCTATAGGATCCGGTGTACAGGGAAGCCACTTCCACATCTCTCTTCGCGATAAGGAGGGCAAAAACGCCTTTTATTCGAAAGAAGTCCGAGAAGGACCCAAGGGCCTCGAGCACCTCACTGATGTGGGCCGACACTTCCTGGCTGGTATCATTGACAAGGCAGCTGATCTGAGTTGCATGGTCATCCCCAACATCAATTCGTACAAGCGGTTCATGGTCTTTCCGTCTCTGGGTGCGCTTACTTGGGGGTTTCAGCATCGACTCAGCAGTATGCGAGTCATCTACGACGGAGAGTCGACGCGGATCGAGGTGCGTATCACTTCTAGCGATGCTAATCCTCATCTGGCACTGTCGGCTATTCTAGCGCTTGGACTACGAGGCATTGAGAACAAGATCCCGCTTGAAGCGCCGCCCATTTCTAGCTACTTTAACCGCAGCGACAAGTACCCTACGACTCTTGACACTTGCTCTACAATGTTGCCGGAGTCGGTGCCACGAATGGCAGCCAATCTCGAGGCGGCTATTGAAAAGTTCAAGGCCAAGGATAGTGTTGCACACGAGCTGTTTGACAGCTATTTTATCGAGTACTACACACAGACTCGACAACATGAGCAACGTCAGTATATGAAATCGCTGGCTGCTATTAGCCAGTGGGAGTTTGCACGGTATGCCATCAATATTTGAGGGGTTCACGACCTATTTGAATGGTAAGAGTGACAGTGGTAGTGGAACCATGGACAAAAATGTTGTCATCTGTTTATGGTGACTTTTTTAATTGTGGTCTTCTTCAAAGGATGATGGCTCTTGTGATACTGTGCTGAGCCATTACCTCGGTCTACAGAGCCAACTGCTTCCTAGAGTTGGTGACAACATATTAGAGCAACTGATGATACATTAGTAGATTATACGTTAATAGACGATTTATCATGCTCATTGACTGAATCGATGGATTATACTCCGTAAAGGACCCTTATACTGATTTATTGCTTTTAAAGAGCCTTTCATTGATCTTCTACTCTTTAAAGAGCCTCTTTCATCTCCTTCCTTTACATGGAGATCATTATGTAGATCATATGCATATTCAGTTCATATATAGTTCATATAACAACTGTATATAGAAGACACAACTGTCGAAATACAAACAGATTTATAAATCCAAATAATTACAAACATAAAACCCATAATAAAAAAAAAAAACATATTAACATTGTCTAAAACGCCAAGAACAACGTGAAAACACAGTTTCAATCTGCTCATTATCAGCCCATTAAGGCCACGCAGGTAGACATGCAGGGTGCATTACTACCCGCCCCCGAGGAAGAGTTCAGGCCAATTCGGTATATACGGGGTGTACAACCCAACTTTTGAGTCAATGAGTGTAGTAGTATTGGATGTAGTATTATACAAGTATAACCATGTGAAACAATTAAAAAAAAAGTGTTGATAACAGTGCCAAAATGTACTTGTTGCCATATCCACGCCCAGGCCGAGCCCGTACCCTGGAGTCCCAAATAGACGCATCGCGGCCGGTAATTTGACACGTTTGTTCTACCCAACTGTACAAACTCACCGCGAGGTTTCTTCCCGTGTCGACTGGCTCTGCTGTACTGAGTAAGTGATTAACATTTCGAGCAATTGGACATTTGCAATGGAATGTGTGCTGATTCTGTTAGTTGGATATTGGCACCTTAGTTGTCGCGCTTACGTGGCTCTTCCTTTGATAATGTCGAGATGTCCCTCCAACTATCACGTTATTACCATCTAACAACAAGTCATGGCGAAGCACTCGAAGGAAAAGGCCGGAGAGCCTGTATCCGCCTACCGTAACACCACACCTCCAAGTGATCTTGCTGCGAAACGTGCCCTTCATGGTTATGATCTCGTGTTATTGCCCATCATCACGGCCTTTGCCCTGGTGATCCGATTCTACAAGATCTCACACCCGGACTCTGTCGTGTTTGATGAAGTCCATTTCGGCGGTTTTGCCCGCAAGTACATTATTGGCCGCTTCTTCATGGATGTACACCCGCCTCTTGCCAAGATGCTCTACGCCATTGTCGGCTGGCTTGGTGGCTACAATGGTGAGTTTGAGTTTACAGACATTGGTAAGGAGTACCCATCCGAGGGTGAAGAGTTTGTGCCCTATGTCATCATGCGTTCGCTGCCAGCCACGCTCGGTATCTTCACCATCATGCTGGGCTATGCTACGCTGCGTGCTTCGGGATGCCGTCCATTCATTGCTGCCTTTGGTGGAGCTCTCATCACCATTGAGAACACGCTCGTCACCCAGTCGCGCTACATTCTGCTCGACGCGCCTCTGCTCTTCTTCATCGCTGTCACTGCCTATGGCTACAAGAAATTTGAGAATGAGCGTGCCTTTACCCTTGACTGGTTCCGCTACCTGTTTCTGACGGGTCTGGGTCTCGGCGCTACTGTCTCGTCCAAATGGGTCGGTCTCTTCACCATTGGCTGGGTCGGTCTGCTGACCGTATACCAGCTGTGGTGGCTTCTCGGTGACCTCAACGTCTCGGCAACCCAGTTTGTCAAGCACTTTGTTTACAGAGCCATCTTCCTCATTGGTGTACCCATTGCCTTCTACGTGTCTATGTTCTACCTGCACTTCATCTGCCTTGCCAACACTGGCGACGGCGCTTCGTTCATGACTCCCGAGTTCCAGTCTACGCTGCAGCACGCTGCCATGGTTGCCAACATCCCTGCTGATGTGGCCGTCGGTAGCGAGGTCGTCATCCGTCACGTCAACACCCAGGGAGGCTACCTCCACTCGCACGACCATATGTACGAGACTGGTTCCCAGCAACAGCAGGTCACTCTATACCCCCATCGCGACGAGAACAACATCTGGGTTATTGAGGATGGTAGCATGCCTGACCGTATCACCCACGAAGATGGCTCGCCCATTTTCATCCGCAACCACGCTGTTGTCCGTCTCCGCCACAAGTCTACTGAACGCCGTTTGCATTCGCACGACCACCGCCCGCCAGTGTCCGAGCAAGACCACCTTAACGAGGTCTCTGCCTATGGATTCGACGGCTTTGAGGGTGATGCCAACGATCTTTTCCGTGTTGAGATTGTGTCGCAGAAGAGTGCTCCTGGAGAGGCCCAGAACCGTCTTCGCACTATCCAGACCAAGTTCAAGCTTATCCACACCACTACTGGCTGCGCTCTGTTCTCTCATGAGATCAAACTGCCCAAGTGGGCGTTTGAGCAGCAAGAGGTTGCCTGCATCACCAGTGGAACTCTGCCCAACACTCTGTGGTACATTGAGGAGAACTACAACGAGCATCTGCCTGCTGATACTGAGGTCGTCAGCTACGATACACCCTCGTTCTTCCAGAAGTTCATTGAGCTGAACAAGGTTATGTGGAAAATCAATGCTGGGCTTACCGAGACCCACCAGTGGCAGTCGCGCCCTGAGTCATGGCCCATTCTCAAGCGTGGTATCAACTTCTGGGTCAAGAACCACGCCCAGGTGTACCTCATGGGTAACGTGCCTATATACTATGCCATTCTTGCTGTCATTGCTCTGTACGTTCCCTGGAAGCTACTGTGGATTCTGCGCTGGCAGCGTGGTTTCAACGATATGGCTGGTGACGCTCACTACTCGACTTTTGACTCAGCCTTTGGTAGCTTCCTGCTTGGATGGGCCATGCACTACTTCCCCTCGTTCCTCATGGAGCGTCAGCTCTTTTTGCACCACTACATTGCTTCGGTATACTTTGGAATTCTGGCCATTGCGCAGTTTTGGGAGTTTCTCACTGCTCGCATCATTCGCAACACGATTGTGTCGACTATTTTAACGGTGTCGTTCCTGGCTGGTGCTACTGGATTCTTTGCTTGGTACTCGCCACTTATCTATGCTACGCCTTGGACACGTAAGCTGTGCGAGCAGTCCAAGTTCCTTGACATGGACTTTTCGTGTGGTAGTTTCTACCAGACATACGATCACTACAAGCGTAAGAATGGATTTGAGAAGTTCCGCGACTACGAGGCCAAGGTCAGCGCTGAACTTGCTGCTTCTGAGGCTGCTGCTGCTTCTGCTAATGGCGATGGTGAGGAACGGCCTCTAGAGGCTAGCCAGGAACCCCAGTACGACGAGTACGTATATGAGGGCTTTGAGGATGCTGCTTCTCCTATTGAGAACCCGGTGCCCTCTGAGACTGAGCCTGTCGAGGGAGACCACGAGGAGATTCCAGTTTCTGAGTTTGAAGAAGCTGTTGAGACTGCAGACGATGGTTCTCTTGTTCAGGGCCAACAGTCAACGGTTGAGTACCGTGATATCGAGGGCAACGAGATTGAGCATCCAGACGTTGACGAGCTCGTTGAGGAAGGCAAGGTTCACATTGTGGAGCAGGACTTCGACGAAAACGGAGACCTTGTGTCTGAGGTTGTGGAGGAGGTTGTTGAAGAGGCGCCTCATGAGCCCGATGTTGCTGCTGCTGTGGAGCAGGAGACCGCTGAGCCTGAGGCTTAAACAAACGACTTTTTGGCCATTTGGCCTGTACATCGAAAAGAACTGTCGATAGACTTTTATAGTGTTATAATACACTGGTTTATATTAAGGTGGTGAAGGTGAAGGTGATGTGAAGTAAGGTAAAGGTGAAGTAAGGTAAAGGTATACAGGATGTTAAGTCAATAGGCTCTAAAGTACACTTGATTACTCTCATATACAATCTACACTACAAAGCTATCTCCGTCTGTGATGATTGAGACGTCCACGGAGTCTGAGGGTATTCCAGGAGACTCGAGGTTCACCATATATCCCGTCTGGAACTCGCCTGTCATGTTGTATAGGCTCGAACTGAAGTGATCGGGGAGACTCTGTACGATAGGAAAAGCCTCGTTGCTAACAACAACAACTCCTTCAGGAGGGGTTAGAGGCATTGTAGGAGACATAATAATGTCATCATCTGTGCCTAGACCATTGAGATTGAAGTTCATCATCATCTGAAAGACAAACAAAACAACTGACAAAGTGGATAAAACAAAATCAGTTCAAAACATTACCTTTGTTGTAGAAGATAGTGTTAACTTGGAAGGAAGTGAGCCGCCGGTCGTTAAGAGTGTTGGAAATCAAAGGGTTCGGTGAGTAGCAGAGAGATTGGAGGGGCACCATATTCGTTGACATTGTGTGTGTTTAGTAGAACCTACAGCTACTGCTCTTTATATAGTTGTATCGCAACAGATGGCAGGGTCTATCAATCATCTGCCGTCTTTTGTTCCTCAACTGGAGT